>JBCEWE010002368.1:8709459-8816959 GCA_039877035.1 Silurus lanzhouensis | reverse complement strand
CCTCACGGATATCTTAATTTGGGTTTTGGATCTTCTCAGCGTGCACTTCCGGGTCAGCGGCCATCTTTCCATTTTTCCCACGCCACTCGGTATTTAGTACTTTAACCCTGAAGATCCTGACAGACGTAAATACTTACGCCGCAAACTTTTGCTTTATATTACTTTAGAAAAAAATTAATTCCTCCCACCCATGATTTTATTTTGTGTGTATATATATATATATATATATATATATATATATATATATATATATATATATATATATAAAATTTAATATGTTTAATATATTATTTCAAGGTTAGAACAAGGTGGTAAATACTTATGCAAACAAATAAGAATTTGATAAATGATGCATTAATAGTACAAATCGTTATTCTGGACCAGCTTATACTTCACTGTGTGTGTGTGTGTGTGTGTGTGTGTGTGTGTGTGTGTGTGTGTGTGTGTGTGTGTGTGTGTGTGTGTGTACAAATGCCTTCTGCAGTGAACAAGTCATAAAAGAGCATTTTGTGTGTATTTTATTTCACACCTGAGACAAATGATAGTCAGAAACAAAGAAAACAAGAAAGATTAATGTGGTTAATATAAATGCTGTTTCTTCTGAAATAAAGTGAAAATGCAGGAAGGACGAAAATGACATAACTGACATATTGCTCGAGCATATAATGATGCGTGCGTGTGTGTGTGTGTGTGTGTGTGTGTGTGTGTGTGTATGTGTGTGTGTGTGTGTGTGTGTGTGTGAATAGATGGATTAATGTGTGTAATAATGTCTGTACTGGGTTGTAACTAACAGACCATTAGACACACACATACACACACTCACACACACACACACACACACACACACACACACACACACACAAAATAGCATAACATTTTGTTAATGTACATTAATAAAAATGGTGTTAGAAACTTCACTATATTATATTATATTATATTATATTATATTATATTATTATATAATTGGTATTATGTCTACTCTTAGTTCACAAACTCGCATTTGATGGAATCAAATCTATTATTAAACTACAAACTCTATTAGACTGTTATTAACTCTATTTATAAACTACACTTAATTAATCAAAAAGATCAAGTAATTAAAAAAGATACTTTTCTATAACATTGCAATCATATTTTCTAAATCCTGAGAAAACATTATGAAACCTGTTACAGCACAACCACAGAAACTTTATTACTAATCCTACTGCATTGTTATGCTACGCTAACTTTATTACAACCCTACTACAAACATTACATAAACACTTTACAATTCTATTACTACATTACTAACAATATTACACATCTACTACAGTAACTCTACTACAACGTCACTACTATATTACAATTCTATTACTACACTAACAATATTACACATCTACTACAGTAACTCTACTACATCATCACTACTATACTGCAATTCTATTACTACACTAACAATATTACACCTCTACCACAGTAACTCTACTACATCATTACTATTACAATTCTATTACTAAATTATTAACACTATTACACCTCTACTACAGTAACTCTTCTACAACATCACTACTGTACTGCAATTCTATTACTACACTAACAATATTACACCTCTACTACAGTAACTCTACTACAGTACTACTATATTACAATTCTATTACAACATTACTAACAATATTACACCTCTACCACTGTAACTCTACTACATCATCACTACTATACTGCAATTCTATTACTACACTAACAATATTACACTTCTACTACAGTATGTCTACTACAACATTACTACTATATTACAATTCTAATACTACACTAACAATATTACACCTCTACTACAGACTAACATTAAATACTCTAAATATATATATACTTTACTAATGCTACTAAATAGTTACTGTGCCTTCACTATTAAAACATCTGCATCACTACGTATACAATAGTACATTACAGTGTTACTACTGAAATTCTACTGCAACATTGCTAATTCACGTTCACTACACACTGCAAATACACACTGCATAGCTGGTACACAAAAACATGAACATGCTGAAATGGACATGTGGCTTTGCATAGTTACATGACATATAACTGTTATCACTCAGGGTGTACTCACTTTTGTTTTCCAGCTATTTAGACAATAATGGCTCTATGTTAAGGTATTTTTAGCAGACAGTAAATCTGTACTGTTATACAAGCTGCACAATGACTACTCTAAAATATATTCAAGTTTCATTTTTATAGTATTAAGAAGATACTTAAATGGTTGCTGAAATGTGAGGGGTGCACTTACTTTTGTGAAATACTGTATAATCAAATTCACGAGGCAGTCACTTGGATTGGTTTTCAGGACACAGTTGTGCCTGGTCAAGAGTTCATTTGTGACACATTCTTGCCTTCTTAATGCTTTAGATCAGTCATCTAATGCAGAGAAATAGGTGAGTGCTTTGCCATATTAGTGCTAATACAACTACTGTACAAATCCATATTTCGTCAAGAAACACTCAGTGAACTGAAGATAAAAAGACATCATAATCTGAAAAATCACAAGAACTTTAAATGTATCCCTCAAGTGCAGTCTGCAAAACTATCAAATGCTACGATGAAACAGCTCTCATGAGGACAGTCCCATTAAAGGGAGACCAAGAGCTACCTCTGCTGCAGAGGATAAGTCTCTTTAAAAATTCATTTGGTCCTGAATTATTTTCCTACAGCAGCATGAAACACATTGTTTTTTACTCCTTATTTAATCGCAAGACCAATAAAAATCTGCTCTGACAACCACAAAAAAAAAATCCATTAAATATAAAAATACATTCATGTTGACTGAGTGAAATGTCAAATTTTGTATTAGAATAGATCATTAGAAGCGGGAAAATGCCAACCTTTTTTCCCACATTTATTTTATTTTTTTGTAATTATGAGTTTGCGACTAAGAAACAGACTGTTCTGATTAAATCTGGGTTTCCTCTCACACAGTCTCATCTTTCTGCACAAAACATTTGGATGGAGTGAGTCACACACTCGGACATGCTGATACAAATTGGCTTGGAGTGTGTGTGTGTGTGTGTGTGTGTGTGTGTGTGTGTGTGTGTGTGTGTGTGTGTGTGTGTGTGTGTGTGTGTGTGTCCTGAAGAAACACACCATGCAGCAGCTAATGAGCCTATCAGTTGCGCTCAGCAAACACTTCCCATGTGTTAGCGCAAACACTTGTTAGCACGCTCTCCCATGAAGCCTGCTGCTGTTCAGAGCCGTCAAACACACACATGCTCAAACACACACACACACACACACACACACACACACACACACACACACACACAGTCTGTCTTTCTAACTTTTAATTTAATTTCAATAGTATGACTGCACAAAAAAATTATTAATATAAAGATTTTTAAATAGAAAGAAAAAAATGTAAACATACAGTGCTAGTAATTGTGAATATTATATTTTAAATTATATTATATTATATTATATTATATTATATTATATTATATTATATTATATTATATTGTTTTAAAATTATTTGAGTCTCCCAAAATAGTTTGCATTATTCAAGTCTATAATATAAAATACATAGATGTAATTATTTCACAAATTATCTGAGATGTAAACTAAAAAATAATTTATATTAAAAAAGTTTTAAAGACAAATAGTAATAATGCAGTTAAATAGATAAATAAATTTAAATACTAAACGTCTGTAAAAAATAAAAAAAAATTAAAAAAATTGGAAATATCACATGTACGTACATTTTCAGACCCTTTACTCAAGTACTTAGCCGAAAGAAAAAAAAGGTGCTTTATACTAGGTGCACATACTTTATAGCACATACACATACTTTTCTTTCTTCTCCTATCCAGTGATGTTGGGTAGCTGAGGTCAGAGCTCACGGTCAACCATGTTACTGCGTCCCTGAAGCACAGAGGGTTTAGAACCTCAGAGTGGCAGGTTGGTGATTCTGGTGCATGAACCCCCAACCTTCTGATCAGTAACATAAAGTCTTAACCATAAAGATGCACCTCTCCGGTAATGATGGTGTGAAAATAATGTGGTGGTAGAAATAGTAAGAGTAGAAGGAGAAATAGTAGAAGAAGTGGTAGAAGGAGCGATAGTAGTGGCGCTGGTAGATTTATGATTCAAGATTATATAAAGAATACAACTTGTAAAGTGAAATAGAAACCTAGTCAGATGTTTAGAAAATTATGCATGAAACGGGAATGTGAATATAAAATAAGAATAAATATTTGAAAATAAAAGAAGTAGATAAGGATAGTGGGTTTTTTTTTTTTTCAAAGAAATGGAAATATATTTAAATGTACAAATGTTGAATAGTAGAAAGAGTACTAATAGGAGTAGAAGTGGTAGAGCTCGTAGCAATGGAAGTAATAGAAATAATAGAAGTAGTGGTGAAAGTATTAATCGTCATAGAAGTGGTGGAAGTAGAAGTACTGTACTAGTGGTGGTAGTAAAGGTACTAGTACTAATAGCAGTAGTAGGAAAAGTAGTGCATGTGCACTTATAGTAACACAGTAGCAGCAGTAAAACTTGCTGGAAGATTTGCACACGTGGATTAGGGAATTTCTGTTATTCTTCAGGGCAAATCTTCTCAAGCTGCTTCAGTTTGAATGGGGAGCATCAGTGGACAGCTATTTTCAGGTCTCTTCGGAGATGTTCGATACGGTTCAATTCAGGGCTTTAGCCGGGCCTCTCTTTTAGAGAATGAAATAATTTCCGAATATTTTATTATATATACAGTAGTCCCCCCGTTCATAGTGGTGGTTACATTCCAAAATATAATTATAATTATATTTTATTAAAAAATATATAATTTCCAACTTAAAACTCCATTAAAACAATTCCCTATAAGTTTTTTGGTTTTCCGTGCTAGACCGGGAAAATCAGCGAAACAAATGAATGTGGCAAAAGCAATTTCCCGCGGTAAAGCGTGGGATTACTGATTGTTTCATACAGCATATACATAGTTTGTTGTCGTGCAGAGCACGTTCAGTTTAAAATAAAAATAGAAATAAAAAAATTATCAAAGGACATTAAAATAAAAAATAAAAATGGAAACAATAAATCTGTGATTTTCAAAGGCGTGTGTTAAACAACTGTTTCGCTCTGAACTAGAGGACGTTGTGGTCAGTGAAGGACAGTGGACTTTGTTCTCCTTCTCTGTGTGTGTGTGTGTGTGTGTGTGTGTGTGTGTGTGTGTGTGTGTGTGTGTGTGTGTGTGTGTGTTTTATCTCCGACATCAGCGTGTGTTTACTGACTGTGTAATATTTCATTCCTCTGTTTCACAGTGAAATTCACTTCTGTCACACGAAGGTAATTAATACACTCTCATCTCATATGTCTCACACACACACACACACACACACACACACACACACACACACACACACACACACAGGCAGAGTGATAGTCTTTCAAACATTTAATCTCTCACTCTCACTCTCTTCTCTTATCTATCTATCTATCTATCTATCTATCTATCTATCTATCTATCTATCTATCTATCTATCTATCTATCTATCTATCTATCTATCTATCTATCTATCGTACATTTTATTTAATTTCTTTTTCTTCTATATTTTTTTCCTCATCTCTCTTTTTTTTCTCCCTTGTACACCTCATTTCAGTTTTTATCATGTTAGTTCTCATCCCTTTCTCTCTCTCTCTCTCTCTCTCTCTCTCTCTCTCTCTCTCTCTCTCTCTCTCTCTCTCTCTTCTACATCCAACCTTGTTTTTCATTCTTTCTTTCTCTTTTTCTTTCTTTCAGTCTTCCTGTCTTTCATTCTTTTTAAGTTCTCTTTTTTTGATTTTCTCATTATTCTCTCTCTCTCTGTCTCTCTCTTACACTTTCTCTCTCTCTCTGTTCATTGTACATCTCTCTCTAGTTCTTATCATTCTGTATCTTTGTCCTCATCCCCCCTCTCTCTTTTTATCCTCTTTATCTATCTCTGTGTGAATCCCATATCTCTCAAGTTCCTCCTTCATTTCTTTCTCTCCCTGTGTGTAATGTCTGTATGACCCAGTATCTATCTTTCACACTGTCAAATTATATTTCAATACTTAAAAAAAAAAAAAATTCTGCTTCATGGATCCATTTTTTTTCCCCAGCAGGCTGCATTTTAATTTATAAATCAGAAAAAAAAAGTCTCAGAACGAAAGGCTGTTTATAGCTGCTATAACATTAGGAGTAACTTGAATATCATGTTTCCTGAACATCCTGGTAACTATAAATGGATAAAAAAAACTTATGTAAATTTTGGCAAGTGACTTTACTATAGGAAGAATAAAACGCTTGATATGCAGTTCATGAATGTTAATAAATGTCTGCATTTTTCAGTCAATCGAGAATCGCTATAATATTAGAATACGCATGTTAAAAATATGCTGACCAATCATAATCGAGAAGTGTTCAGCATCGTCTTAGTTTTCTAATAATGAACAGTCTCTGATTGGCCATCTGCGCCATCAGTCTATAAAAGTAGGCGGTTCTCGTCTGTTTATTGGCAAATTGTACAAAGTATTAAATCTGGAGATTAAAGTTGGAGGTCTGGCCCACAGGGACTAAATCATGGCTGACTTTAGTAATCACATCATAAGCATTCTTTATAGCCACAGAATATATTTCCGAGATGTTAAAAACACATTAATCTTGTTTTTCCACCTTAAAATACATCAATATGTCAGCGCGGTGCTTATATCGTCCCCTCGTCCGACCGTAAGCGGCATAATCATCCCAACATCCTTCACATCGGAGGTTGATTGATGATCTCGTGGTGCATGTACATATTCTGTTCATTTCACGTGCTATAAATACGCAGCATGCCCCCGTTGCTTGGGGGTGGAAGCGGGGTTGGTGAGGGTGGGCCAAGTTTTTCAGGTTTATCATCGCATCAATCACAGAATTGTTCTGAAACCTGAGCAGTAGGAGCATGCAGGAGCTTATGGATGGCGTGTTGGGGGCATTATATAATGTTTTAGTGTGACGAAGAGTGTTAGTTTGAACGTGTTGCTGCCAGGGACAAAGGGGCAATAGGGGGCAAACCCGTCCTCGTCTGGGGGACAAACAGCCAGTCTGTTACCCCATACAATAGAAATCCTAATCTGTGAATCCTTTAGTAGCTTAATTGGTAAAGGAAGGAAGGAATTGAGAGAGTGAAGGAAAGAAGGAAAGGAGGGAGGGAAGGAAGGTACAGACAGAGGGAAAGAATAAAGAAAGGAACATAAAGAGGGGCAGAAGGAAGAAAGAAAAAAGGAAAAGGGAGAATGAAGGAAGAAAGAAAAAGAGGAAAAGGGAGAATGATGGAAGGAAGGAAGGAAGGAAGGAAGGAAGGAATTTAGAGAGTGAAATAAAGAAGGAAAGGAGGGAGGGAAGAAAGGTACAGAGAGAGTGAAAGAATAAAGAAAGGAACATAAAGAAGGGCAAAAGGAAGAAAGGAAAAGAAGAAGAGTGAGGAAGGAAGGAAGGAAGGAAGGAAGGAAGGAAGGAAGGAAGGAAGGAAGGAAGGAAGGAAGGAAGGAAGGAAGGAAGGAAAAGAGGAAAAAGGAGAATGAAGGATGGAAGAAAGAAAGAAAGAAAGAAAGAAAGAAAGAAAGAAAGAAAGAAAGAAGGTAGGAAGGAAGGAAGGAAGGAAGGAAGGAAGGAAGGAAGGAAGGAAGGAAGGAAGGAATTTAGAGAGTGAAGTAAAGAAGGAAAGGAGGGTGGAAAGGAAGGTACAGAGAGAGGGATAGAATAAAGAAAGGAACATAAAGGACAAAAGGAAGAAAATAAAAGAGGAAAAGGGAGAATGAAGGAGGGACAGGAACGAAGTAAGGAAGTAGGAAAGGAAGGAAGGAAGGAAGGAAGGAAGGAAGGAAGGAAGGAAGGAAATAAGGAAGGACAGAAAATAAGGAAGGAAGGAAGGACAGAAAATAGGGAAGGAAGGAAGTGTGGAAGGGCAGAAAGCATTAAAAGGTGCAGAAATCAGAAAAGAAAAGGTTTGTGCATATAAAGTATAAAGTTTATAGAGTGTTTATAACATGTTGTATATAAAGTATGTTGTGTGTACATGCAGTGTAAACGTGTAGAAATATACGTGTTCACTGTGTGCTGTAAACATGGAAGACATGCTTGTGCAGTATCTGGCAGCCCTTAGATTCAGTGGTCCATGTTGTTATTCACATGTTAAGTGTTGTGTTGGTTTGTTTTGTTATTTTTATTTGAAAGTCCAAAAGGCCCAAAAAAAAAGCAGCCAAAAAAAAATGCCAAAAACTCGGGTCTCGAAAAATCAAAGCAAAATTCCACAATTCAAAAATGGGAAAAAAACTAAAACTCCTTGAGATCTCAGAAGTAATTCTTAAACAATGTCTCACAAGAATAACAAAAATAAGAAACGTGCAAACGGCAAAAAAAAAAACTCCTCACGTAATCACAAGGGAGAAGCGAGAGTTGTGTGGGTTTCTGTGTTTTGCAGACATTTTCTTCATTCGTTCTTTAATCAAAATCAACTAAATCAATAAAAAATATTTGGATGCACTAAAATTAAGCAGAATAGTTGTTTGTTCAAAAAAATTTCTAATTAGATCCAACGCATTCCACATCCTGCTGCTATAGGGAGGTAAAATTCCTCGTTTGATTCCTCGCATAAATATAAAGGTGGGACTTTGATGTAACAAAGTTACATCTAAGGCACTGTTACAGTAGCATCCATTTGCAGAAGAATTGCAGAACAAGTTCTAAGCCATGGCTTTTAACCCCAAAGCCCTGTAAGTCAATCAATCAATCAATCAATCAAGTTTATTTGTATAGCGCTTTTCACAACGGACATTGTCTCAAAGCAGCTTTACACAAATCAACAGTGATGGTGAATGGTGTGAATTTGTCCCTGATGAGCAGCCATGGCGACTGTGGCAAGGAAAAACTCCCTTAGATGTTATGAGGAAGAAACCTTGAGAGGAACCAGACTCAAAAGGGGAACCCATCCTCATCTGGGTGACATCAAGAGTTTGATCATAAATCTTTCAACGATACAGAACACTGGAGAGTGAAAACTAACATGAGTACTGGAGTATAAGATTATAAGTGATGTTCTTTCTGCAGTCTTATACAGTCTATATGGTTAGTAGCTCCTAGTTTTATGAGCTCAGCATTTGTGATCACCACAGATCCAGCATCAGCTTCTCCATGCCAGAGCCTTTAAACACTCCAGGAGGTCCAATGTCAAACTCCACACATGTAGCGGGATCCAAATGGCACTGGTACGTCTCTAGATGGTTCGGGATGTTTGCGAGTTCGGCATCAACTTCTTCAAAGGTCCGTAATCATCATGAGGTGGGACGTGACTGGAGCTGGCCAAACCTCAGGGTGTCTCGGGATGCAGGAGAGGAATTAGCGTAGCTGCTGTTCATGATATTAACAGCACAAGTTGATAATGTGCATGTGATCAGATGTTCTGGATCACAAGGTTATGATGTAAGACGTATGTTATGTGTAGGCTTTGCTAAAAAGATATGTTTTTAATCTACACTTAAACTGGGTGAGTGTGTCTGAGCCCCGAACACCGTCAGGAAGACTATTTCAGAGTTTAGGAGCTAAATGTGAAAATGCTCTACCACCTTTAGTGGACTTTGCTATTCTACGAACTACTAGAAGCCCAGAGTTTTGAGATCTTAGGGAGCGTGGCGGATTGTAGCGAGTTAAAAGACTGGATAGATACATGGGAGCCAAACCATTTAGTGCTTTATAAGTGAGAAGTAATAGTTTGTAGTCTATTCGAAACTTAACAGGAAGCCAATGTAGGGACGATAAGATCGGGGTTATGTGATCATATATTCTTGCCCTTGTAAGAATTCTGGCTGCTGCATTCTGGACTAACTGAAGCTTGTTTATTAATGATGCAGGACATCCACCTAGTAACGCATTACAGTAGTCTATTCTGAAGGTCATGAACGCATGGACGAGCTTCTCTGCATCGGATATGGACACCATATTTCTTAGCTTAGAAATATTTCTAAGGTGAAAGAAGGCTGTTTTTGTAACTTGGTTGATATGATTTTTAAAAGACAAGTCGCTGTCTAAAACAACACCCAGGTCTTTTACCGTTGAACTAGTGGTTACAGAACATCCGTCTAAATGCAGGTTTAGATGCTGGAGAGACTGTATACTAGTTTTTGGGCCAATGAGCAAAATCTCAGTCTTATCAGAATTTAAAAGTAGAAAGTTATGGGTCATCCAATCTCTTATTTCCTTAACACACTCAGTTATCCGGGTTAATTGAGCTGTATCGCCTAGTTTAGATGAGATATATAGCTGAGTATCATCAGCATAACAATGGAAGCTAATTCCATGCCTTCTAATAATATTTCCTAACGGAAGCATGTATATTGTGAAGAGCAGGGGTCCTAGAACTGAACCTTGCGGCACAATATCTTTGAAATTCTTCAAAGATATTGTTCTCTTGCAGGTAGGAACATAACTGGGCAGCGACAATCTTTTCTAAAATCTTGGACATAAATGGGAGATTTGAAATTGGTCTGTAATTTGATAACGTGTTTGGATCCAGATTAGGTTTTTTAATGAGGGGCTTAATAACTGCTAACTTGAGGGATTTAGGACGTGTCCTAACGATAGTGAAGAGTTAATAATATTCAGAAGAGGTTCACCAGTTGTATATAACACTTCCTTCAGTAAATTAGTAGGAATTGGATCTAACTGACATGTTGTCGATTTAGCTTTGGTAATAACATTATACAGCTCTTCCTGTCCTATACATGTAAAACAGTGGAGTTGTGGAGTTGAAGGTAACACTCTCAGGAGATGCTGTCAGAGGTTGAACTGCCACAATTGTTTTTCTAATGTTATCAATTTTTTCAGTGAAGAAAATCATAAAGTCCTCACTATTAAACTGTGATGGAACACAATTTTCAGAGCCCTGATTTGTAGTTAGTTTAGCTACAGTACTGAAAAGGAACCTGGGATTGTTTTTGTTATTTTCTATAAGTTTGCTCAGGTGTTCAGCTCTAGCAGCTTTTAGCGCCTGTCTGTAGCTGAGCATACTGTCTTTATACGCGATTCTAAATACCTCCAATTTAGTTTTCCTCCATTTTCTCTCCAGATTACGTGCTGTTCTCTTGAGGGCATGCGTAGGACTATTATACCAAGGTGCAGGTGCTTGTTCTCTAACCTTTTTTAACCGGATGGGGGCAACGGTGTCTAATGTGCTAGTGAGGATAAGGTCTATGTTGTTAGTTATTTCATCAAGATTATTAGCAGTTATGGGTTTAGTGAGAAATTGAGATAAATTGAGATGTAAGTCTTCATAGGCGACAGGTACTGAGGGTAATATTCTGATGATGGCTCCCTCTGGTGGTTGGATGAGCAGACTTCGGCCTGAGGCATAACATTCTTGTTGCAAATGTCAGTAAACTGCACCATGCTGCTTGAGATCTTCTAGCACTGCTCGAATGGTACCACCTTCTCTCAGGGTAAAAGGTAAGTATACATCAATACTCTGTTCTGGCACCAAAGTGGTGGAATGAACTTCTCCTAGATGTCCGAACAGCAGAGTCACTGGCTATCTTTAAGCGACGGGTGAAGACCTCCCTCTTTTTAAAACACCTGGACAAGGGTTGATTTATTTATCAATAAAGACTCACAGCACTTTTTTCGTCGCTCTGGATAAAGGTATCTGCTAAATTTTGTAAATGTAAATGTGGCTATTAAACAAGTCAAGGGGGTGGATTTATGGCTAAAATTGTACAAATTTGATTGGTTAATTTATCCGTTACATTTTAATAATCCTAATCCTAATGTTCTCTTATACTAGTTTTTATTGCAGACAATTTGGAAGAAGTAGCAGGTAGTTTTTCATGAAGATGATCATCTGGTCTCAACTGGGATAAAAATGCTATGGTATTACTAAAACAATAAAACAAATAATAAAACAATGTGTGCCAGCAGCTTTGTGACCTTGAGAACACGATAAGCAGCTGCTTCTTGAATGAGCATTTACTCCTTTATAAATTAGTTTTTAGGAGCTGAACAGGAGACACGGGGTGTGATATCAGTGTAACACCCCAGAATAATATATCTGATCCCAGCGTAGTTCTGAAATCTCCAGTGCTTTGGTCTTGTTTGTGTTAAGCATTAAAGCTGCTTTCTGAGGTACGAGTAAAGTGAAGAACAACTGAACTGGTCCAACTAAATCTTCTCCTTCTTCTTCTTCTTTCAGCTTCTCCAATTAGGGGGCGGATCCACAGTGGATCATCCGTCTCCATACCCCCCTGTCCTCTACATCTGCCTCTTCAAACCAACTACCTGCATGTCTTCCCTCATCACATCCATAAACCTCCTCCTTGGTCTTCCTCTTTTCCTCCATCCTGGTGGCTCCATCCTCAGCATTCTCCTACTGATATACCCGATGTCCCTCCTCTGTACATGTCCAAAACATCTCAATCTCGCCTCCCTCACCTTGTCTCCGAAACGCCCTACTGACGTCCTTCTAATAAACTCATTTCTAATCCTGTCCATCGTCGTCACTCCCAACAAACATCTCAACATCTTCAGCTCTGCTACCTCCAGCTCCACCTCCTGTCTTTTACTCAATGCCACTGTCTTTTAACCATAAAACATAGAACTGGTCCAACTACATATGTTCATAAAAAAGACACACAAAAGATGAGTCAACATAAAAAAGAAAAGCAAAAAGATTTAGGATGGTTTCATTATCTTTTCAAATTATCAACATTTGTATTCATATTATCAACATGAAAACGTTTTTTTTTTAACCCATTTTTCACCTGCTTGAATTTTGGATTTTGTGATTTTTGTACTTTTTGCTTTTTTTGGACTGTAGGAAAATTACTGATGTTCTACCGTCTTTAATTATCCAATAACCCTTAACCCTTGAACATGTCATTATCTGTCATAGAAACACTCTGTTGTAGGTTTCTGCTTAAAATCTTTAAAAACAAGTGTTCAAGTCAACATCCAACATCGAATAAAAAATGGTGTATGGCTTTCAAGGACCTGAAACGTAAAGTATTCCAGGTGGTGAAGACCATTATTTTTTAGGTCTGAGCTTAATGCTTGCCAGCCTGATCTCTCAAGAAATTCACTAATTAAATGTTCATAAGATTTATATGGAAATATAATCACAACCAGCAGATGAACAGGTCTAACACTATATATATATATAAAAAGTCTCCGGCATACAAAGTAAATGTCCTTAACAAAAGAGTCTAAACGTGTTTGCCCTTACATATGAGGATTGATAGAAAATTATGATTTAATAATATTCAGGAAAAGAATCATCTCAGAAAAGCTCAGACAATAACGATGAGTGTGTTCTTATAGTAAAATTATTATATTATATTTTATTTAACCAGGCAAGGCTAATGAATGAAATGGACAACAATAACAACTGTAATAAAAAAAAAAGCAACAATTATTGTCAAATACACTCCAAAAAAAACAGAAAAACGGACAAATAAGGCTAATTATGAGAGGAGGAATAATAAGTAGAAAAAAGACAAAGAAGATGAAAACAACAAAATAATTAATAGCACCAGGGGTGAGGAAGTAGTTATGAAGAACTAAGAACTCATCGCTGTCGAGTCACCAAACGATATAAAAAAAGTATATACAAAAAAAAATAATCACAGTACTTTATGTAGTACATAGTTGCATTATACGCACAAAAGTTTGTGGAAATCTGAGCCAAAGAATAGTATATACTTCTTTTTGGACATCCCATTCCACATTTAGTCTCTGTTTTCATTATTAATAAGGTTTTTTCGAGGAAGATGTTCCACTAGATTTTGTGGAGATTTGTGGAGATTTGTGGAGATTTCTTCAGCCATATTAGTGTTAGTAAAGTCAGGTAGTGATGTAGGTGAGAAGGTGAGGAGGCCTGGGGTGCAGTCAGCGTTCACATTCATCCCAAAAGTGTTTAATAAGAGTCTCGTAGTGGCCTGGAAAGGTCATTGTCTCAGTTTGTTTGTCCATGTAGTGTAGCTTTCAGTGTTTGGTCTGTAGGGATGCTGACTAGTCAGGGCAGGGGGAAGAAAATAATCAGGTGGATGATTAAAAAAAGGAAAAAGTAATTCTACAGTCAACTTTATATAATGTTGGTGCATCGTGCTGGGGAAGTAAACGACATCTTTTTGATTTTGTTTTGCTTTAATGAGACATTTTCACAGATTCTACTTTACTCATTAGTTCATGTTTTAACTTTGGAAATGATGCCTAGTCAGCTGGTCTGCTACTTTAATCTCTGGTTGACTAGAGGGGGAAAAAAAGCACTTTCATCTCTTATATAAATGATGTACAATACACATTACAGAATATCAGGTTTTATAACGTTTTTTTTATTTCTCGATATTTTTGTAGTTAAGTCCTTTTTTCACACAGGCCGAATGAACTGCGTCTGTTTGTCTCAAGGACTTTGTCTTTGAAAGCTTGTGCTATAAGGGTTCGAATTGGTTACAACCAAAGAATTCTCAGTAGTCTACCACTGGAATGATATTTACCAAAAAATATACCTGTAGAATATTATTTTTCTGACAGTAAAGGTTGAATTACACAGGCAGCAAAGAATCTTTTTCTCTCTCAAAAAAAAAAAAAACACCCTGAAAACTAGCCAAACGTTCCAGAATCTTCGCTTTGGTTCACTCGGAATTTGCAGACTGACCCTTAAACTGCTCAAACAAACTTTTCAACAGGTCTTTATTCGACCTTTAGATGAACCAAGTCAAAAAGAACAGAGTAAAGCCCATAGAGCAGTTACCTCGCATCTTTTATCCAGGTAATAAAGCCTGGAGAAATACTGCCAAAAGGGGAAAAACAAGGCGTAGTTCACAATAAAGCCAATGATTTCTTGCTGCTACATCAAACAGCATCTTATCTAAATGTGATGAAGTCGAGTTCCTTCAGGCAAGGTGACCACAACCACTTTCATGGCTCTTTGTTGTAAAATTATAGGTGTATCCAAACATTTTACCATTGATACCGTAGTGAAGGTTTGGGATTATCCGGTTAGTGTTTACATCTGAGACATTTGGCTTTGCGACAGAAAAACACTTGATATGGACCTGTTTTTTTAAGACAACAGTGAAAACCACTACCTTCTTCCTTCTCAAGAAACACTGAAGATGATTAGAGATTATGTGACTACATGTGATTTGCAATGCTGAAATTGTGGTCAGGTGTCCACAAACTTTTCTATTGTATATTAGCTGAATTGCAAGGACTGAAAAAAACAATAAAAATATCTTCTCCTTTTGCAAATCATGATATGTTATAACACGCAATCAAAGGTGCTCTTTAATGGGATACGATTTTTTAATTCATTGGCGATCTTTAAAATCAAGATGGGCGTGTCTTCATGGGAAACGCACGTATTTAAATACAAAGTACTATACAAGGTGGTTATTCTATGGTTCCAGACTCTTACTTTTAAATGCAATACAGTGCCCCCAGCGTTCCTGCCACTTCTGGAATGTGTCCTGGAAGTCTTGCGACTCACACTGGATCTCCACAACGGTGTCAAATCGGTGACCTTTGAGCTGGATCTTAAGGGTCATCTTTAGGAAAAGGGCAAAGTCCACAAGAGCCAAATCCTGAGAGTAGGATCATGTGAATTTGTTCTCTGACGATCATCATGCATGAGTGGGCAAATGGTTTCATGGGGTTGAGCTCGCCGAAGGTCTTCCTGATCTCTCGTCATCTTCCAGTGATGTTCTTCTGCTCGTGCCACTCAAACCACCTCGAACAACTCGTTGCACCGTTGGCGTATGTTGAATGGATGTCATGTCAAAAGTTTCACGTAGGATTTCACGTTTGCTTTTTGTTCTAACTTGCTGTCCGTGATGCTGACCGACGTGGTAACGCATCAGCATCAGCTGCACCATTAGTCTCCAAACCTTTTGATACCATCTCGTATTACAGGATGTGAACGTGCATTGGATATTACTGACATTAAGCAAAACTAATCCAATCCAAATACGGCTTAATAATAGGATGCACAGTATACTCTCTCCGCTCAACACAGACCGAGAGAGAGGATTAGGAATCATTTGATTCGATCATCTTTATGTACAAAAAAAAATCAACACGACCGCCATCGTACAACATCAGCTATGTAATTGCTTTGTGTGTGCAGCAGGTTAGAATGAAACCTTCCGAACAGCGAGTGTCTGTATCCATTGACGATGAACGTCATTTTAACGTTTAAATCTGGGTGAGAAATCAGTGCGAATATAGAAAGAGACGTATCGTGTGGGGCGCCGTAATCCGTCACAGCAATTCCTGCTTTGATCTTATTATCCCGATTCGACAGTCAGGCTCGTCAGCATGAGCGAGCAAGTGGAGGGGGGGGGGGGGGGGGATAGAGAAAATGGCATGCAGAATAAATAACATGGAAATGCTTTCATTTGAAGGCTGTGTTCTTCCATCAAGCGTGCGCGTCGCTCGGATGCATAAATAACGCATTAATAGGCATCACCTCTCGGCCATTTTATATTCATAACAATACGAGGTGGATTTGTAAGCTCGTCTGAAATTCCATGCATCTGAAATGACACTTTAATCCGTCTTTTCCTGGGCTAACGGAGACGTCAGGCGTCTCGCCGCGCGTCTCGACTAAATGAAATTGATGGAGATGAATCGGTCTTCTTCGAGTCCAGAATGAGGAGCTCGGGCAATTCTGTGGAAACGAATTAAAATGCGTTCACGTTTCCAGTTCAGTCGGAGTTCAGAGCTGAGCGGCTAATCCACTTCCTGGTGGAGAGAGTGACCACTCGAAGGATATGAAGGACACACACTTGAGGACACTTTCGCTAAACTGGGGTTGGCGTGTCAATGGAGAAAAGCTGACTTTGTGCGCCTCGTTATTCGCTCTTGCGTCAATCCACTAGACTTTTCCCAGCGTGAAGCACAGTGAAGGTGCTGTAAGCATTCGCGCTTTTAACACATATTTTAAATGGTGTGAACCAGTGGGAGTCAGGAACCTTGCTTCAATAACAAGAACCTTTTATTTAATATATGTTCTAAAAATATTACTCTATTTTTTCTCAGCTAATCTGTATTTCTCAGGAAAACTGTATATTGTTAGAAAATTCAAACTAGCAAGACTTTTCCTGTGATTCCTGTGTGTGATGCAGCACTCTGTTCTACTGCATTTCTCTATAACACTGGCATCATAATGACAGAATTAAGAGGTGGATTGATTCAGGAAGGACACCAGTAAAGGCTTCAGGGTGAAATACATGACCTGATAATGGAGTATATACACACACTCTTTCCTTTTCTATATCTAGATGCTTTTCCCCTTTTACACCAGTTGTACAGCTCTTTCTCTCTTTCTTCTTCCCTCAGTTCCCTCTTTCTATTTCAATAATTCCATATATCATTTTTTTCCCCATTATATAGGTTTTCTTTCTTTCTGGCCGTGGCGTCATAATGATGGTATTAAGAGATGGAATGATTCAGGAAGGCCTCGGTTACTGAAGGCCTCGGGGTGAAATGCACGGCTCACGGTTGCATTATAGACACACTGTAATATTAAATTTGGTTATGTGGTTCTTCCCCAAACCATTAACACAAAAGTTGGTGGTAAACAATTGTAAAGGACATCTTTGGATGCCGTAGCATGAAATATTCTTCTTGAGCTAGAAAACCCAAACCTGTTCCAGCATGTCAGTGTATCTGTACACAAAGCCAGCTTCATGAAAAACTGCTTTCCATGGGTTGAACTGGAAGATATCCTGCTACAGACCTCCAACCCTAACAAACACCTTTGGGATAAATGAGAACGCTGACTGCACCTCAGAACGCCTCACCTTACCTACATCATATTCTTGTACAGATATCTTTGTATTCTGTATATGTGCATGACTGTTCTTTAGCAGGCAAGGGGTAGCTCAGTGGTGAAGATGTTGGACTTGATTAGAAGGTCATGAGTTAAAATCCCAGCAAGTTTAAGTTGATTTCTATGGTGCTGTTCAAGTTCATTTCTAATGCGTTTTCACAATGACGTTCTCTCAAAGCAGCTTTACATAACTAAAGAATTAAAGTGAATAGTGTGCATTTATCCCTGATGAGCAGCCGTGGCGACTGTGGCAAGGAAAAACTACCTTAGATGTTATGAGGAAGAAACCTTGAGAGCAACCAGACTTAAAAATTGAACTCATCCTCATCTGGGTGAAATCAAGAGTGTGATTATAAATCCTAAAACAATACAAGACACCAGCCAAACTCTGTAAATGAATTTTTTTATCTTGTTAGTAGCTTACATCTATGTTTGGATCAGTTTCAGATTAGGTTAAACCCTGTTGATTTTATATACTGTAAACTCAATAAGAGGGATTATTATAAACCCTGCAGTATGTAATTTACTTCATACTCAGAAGAATATGATTTCAGATCATGCAACAAAAAATAGAAAGCTTTAATACATAACAGTAGAATGAAAGAAAAAAAAATTATTTATGAGGCTTTAGGAAATGTAGTGTATATTTTAACAAACGTGTGCTAGGATCTCAAACAATAAATAAAGTGGATTTTGGGGGTTTTGTATAAATAATATTGTAATACAACAATGTCTTATATTCGTGTACTTTTTAATTTTATTTGTTATTTATTTATTTTCTATAGCGATGCTGCCTCAGGGTCATTTATCTCCCATTTGTGGAATGTGAGGTCATCTACTAGACACCAAGACAGATTAGAGGCCTCGTCCCCAATACATCAGAGGACCGAGGGGGGTATTTTATCACATTTTCTGCCCTACTCCTTCCCATGGGCTGCTGGGGAATGTGGGTACTAACTTTACACACACACACATTCACAGATGGGAACCTGAGAGGCCAAGCCTACCCAAGGTCACTCTTTTTTTTTTTTTCACTCTTTCTCTCTCTATCTATCTTTTTTTTTCTCTCTCTTTCCATCGCTTGGTTTAAACATAATTTGTGTGTATGAGTAAAGAGAGCGAAGGAGTCAAGGTTGAGGAGATGATTCTATCCTCTAATGAGAGCATCACACACCAGAAGAGGATGGATGACTTCCAGGAATATAATGCTACATTGTCCTGAGAGAAAGAAAGAAAAGAGAGAGAAAGGAGAAGGAGAAAGAGATAGCGAGAGATAGTGAGAGAGAAAAAGAGAGAGAGAGAGAGAAGTTGAGATCTAACACAATGACACAATTAAAAAAAGAACAGCAGTGTCGATCTTTTTTTGTTTTCAGCACCACCTAGTAGGACAGCTCCTTCATCCAGAAAAACTTGGCTTCAAAAAGGTTTTTGATGATGATCACATTCTCACTGAAGTTGGATTTGAACCTGAGACCACCTCTCAGACCGTTTTTTTTTTGTTCTTTACGTTTCTCCTCATTCCTACCATTATTAGCAATGCAATAATGAATAAATAAATTAATTATATTGTTATTTTTAAATTTTTGATTATTATACGTTTTTTTTTTTTTTTTTTTTTTTTAGTCTGTCATGCTAACTAGTTTTCTTCACTTATTTTGTGCTAGCCTTTGTTCTATTAGCTAATCTTAGTGCATATTATATTTTACACTTTTTAATGCTATTGATTCACTTTTTGATATCTCCTCACCCATTTTGAGAGATTGTTTCTATAAAACAATTTAAATGAGCTCCTTTTAGCATTTTCGAGGGAAAACCAGCAGGGAAGAGCCTGGAGATTGGCGGATGACGGGAGCATTAGCAAAGCAGCCTCTCGTGCGATGCCGCTGGGTGTCGTCAGCCGGAAGGAAAGTCTGTTTTTATTCAAACAAACAGGATGATTGCTAGGTTTTGGACGAGCCGGTAGATGACTTTGTTTCGATCGGACGGAGAAATGGCTGTGTTTAATTTAGAACAAGTGAAAAATCCCGTCTCAGCAGTGCAGTTGCTGCTCCTGAATCACCGAGCGCCTTGTTACAGCTGTATATCAAAGAAAATCCTTGGTAGAGTGCAGCTGAGAGCTGCTCAGAGAAAAAGCGAGCAGTCTCCACACACACACACACACACACACACACACACACACACACACACACACACACACACACACGCACACCCCAAATGTGCTGAGCCCGGGGAAATCCAGGCCTTTGTGAGGATCTTGGCCCCGAATGTCAGCAAAATGATCCTGTCATATCAGAAAACAAGACACTCAGATCTCCCTGGTGCCTGCAGTCCTCTCTCTGTCTGGGTCTCTATCTCTCTCTCTCTCTCTCTCTCTCTCTCTCTCTCTCTCTCTCTCTCTCACAGAAACGACAAGAGCTTAGACAAGAAAGAAAACTTTTCGTGTTTACCCGAGTAAATATTCTGACTTCATGTCAACTGAAGGTGCTAGTGCCGAAGCCGCTGATTTTCTCTCTCTCTCTCTTTCTCTCTCTCTCTCTCTCTCTCTCTCTATCTCTCTATCTCTCTCTCTCTCTCTCTCTCTCTCTCTCTCTCTCTCTCTCTCGCTCTCTCTCTCTCTCCGTTGTTTGTTTCCTGGTAGACAGAATATTCTAGCAGGCTTTTTCTTCTGCAGGTGATGTGTTCTTTTTTTTTTTTTTCTCTCCTGCCATGTGCTTGTGTGCTAGCATCGTTTCCTTCCACACTTCTTCAAACTCCAAAGTTTCTCAATACTCTAAAAGCTTCTAAAATCTTTTAACTTAACAAAACACGTTAGCATAAAAATAAATATGTAAGCACCTATTTAATATTTCTAATTTATGTATTTGTAATGTTCTAATTATGGTGATTCTTCTATGGAAGGAGACTCCAGTTACATTTACGCCATTCAGCAGACGCTCCTATTCGAAGCAAATTAAAACTAAGCAGGTGGGAGTTAAGGGCCTTGCTCAAGGGCCCAGTGGTGGCATCTTGGTGGGATTTAAATTTATGACTTTTTAATCCAAAGTCTAATGCCTTACTCACTGAGCTAGCACCTCCCCTAGTTAAGGAATATTAAAGAAAGAAAGAAAGAAAGAAAGAAAGAAAGAAAGAAAGAAAGAAAGAAAGAAAGAAAGAAAGAAAGAGTCAAAGTCGAAGACATGGTCTACCCAGGAGCCTTAAAGAATGGTGATCGGTGTGGGGTAGTATACTTTAATGTAATAATTTCTAATTAATTATAATTAATTTCGTGAAAAAAAAATGCAATTTACAGCATCATATTGCATAAACTACAGTATAAATGTAAGTGGCAGCATCATTATTTATATATATATATATATATATATATATATATATATATATATATATATATATATATATATATATATATATTACTGTAGGTGGTATTAATGCAGGATTGCAGGATGTTTGTAAGGGAACAATATGTGTAGTGAATGTGGGATATAAAGATTCAGCACTACTGTAAAATTCTGAGTATTTCATGAGCAAAAGATCAAGAGCCAAAAAGAGAACGATAGACTGGTGTAGGAGAACAGGAACTAACTCATCACATTATATCTTTATTATAAACCGATAAAACACATGACATGTTGTTCATTATGGAAGGAAACCTTGTAATACTTGTATAAAATATTGTAATCCCTGAATACTAACAGCTGCACCTCTAGTCACCAATCTGTAAAGTTGATCAAGTGTGAAGATCACACCAGCCGCATTGGGCTCATCTCTGATGGGGATGAGTCTGCCTACAGGTGGGAAACTAACCATCTGGTGGCCTGTTGCAGTCAGAACAACCTGGAGCTCAACGCTGTAAAAAAAAACATTGAAGATGGTGATAGAATCCAGGAAGAACCCGACTCCTTCCACTTCCTGGGAACCCTCATCTCTCAGGAACTTGAGTGGGAGTTGAACATCAGCGCTCTGATTAAAAACCACACTAGAAGTTGTATTTTCTGCGATAGCTGAAGAAGTTTGAACCTCCCAAAGAACATAATGAAGCACTTCTACACCTCTATTATTGAGTCCATACTTTTATCCTCCATCACCATTATAGACACTGCTAAATCCAGACCTCAGTGTGTCACCCAGTCTGCTGAGAAGGTGACTAGCTGCAATCTTCCACCTCTACAGGACCTGTACCTGTAGATAAGTTAAAGTAGAGATCCACTCAGTAAAATATGACTCCAGTGAAAGTAAAAGTGACTCTTAAAATGTTCACTTGTGTAAAAGTATTTGCTTCCAAATATACTTATATAAGGATCCAAAGTCTTCTTTAAAAAAATCACCTCAATGAGGTCACATGTGTTGTGGCGAGTTCGAGTCTGGAGTTTCTTCATCATTTATTCTTTTCTAAATGTTCTGCTTGATGTTGAACTGATGCTGAACTGTGTGTTGGTGATCATAAATAAAACGGACGGCTGATTCCACAAAATGCAGTTGAGTAAAAAGTAAAAGATTTGACTTTCAAATTCTTAAAATACGTCAGTAAAGTACAGATACATGAAAAAGCTACTTAAGTACAGTTACGAATTTTATTTACATTCTTACTGTCCACCACAGTTACATGAAGGTCATCTCCTGCGTGACGGCTTGTGCTCCGTATCGCATCGCACTTCTCCTTATTGATTATATTCATCTAACTGCAGGGTCTGGAGTGAGTTATTCCCTCTCATAATTAACAGATTTGAGGGAAACGTCAATATTTATGATGCTGCTGTCTCTTTTCTGCTCGCAGTCTGTCATCATGTATTCTGTATTAAAGTGTTTACAGGCTACTTTTATTCTGTTGTAGAGAGAAGGTTTCAAAATCTGACTCTCTCTCTCTCTCTCTCTCTCTCTCTCTCTCTCTCTCTCTCTCTCTATCTCTCTCTCTCAGGGAGTCTGGATGTATCTGTCCTCTATCTCACTCTCCTGTCCATCTCCTGCTGCCTTCTCAACTTCTGTTCTGATCAATACCCACCAAGAGCTTTTCAATAAAACACCACCCAGTCTCTCTCTCTGTCTTTCTCTCCCTCCCCCTCTCTCTCTCTCTCTCTCTCTCTCTCTCTCTCTCTCTCTCTCTCTCTCTCTCTTTCTCTCTCTCTCTCTCTCTCTCTCTCTCTCTCTCTCTCTTCTCCTTGCTGCTTTCTTAGAGATAAAAGCAGACAAGTGGAATGAATGTAGGTTGGTTTGGGGTCTTTCAATTCTATAAGAGTGTGTGTCTTCTATGTTTGTCAGTCCATGTGTGTGGGTGTGTGCATGTGTGGCTTCTAAGTTTGTAAGTCGATGTATGGGGGGCGTGGCTTCTATGTTTGTCAGTTCATGTGGGGAGTGGCTTTAATGTTTGTCTGTCCATGCCGGGGGTGTGGCTTCTCTGTTTGTCAGTTTATGTGTGGGGCATGGCTATGTTTGTCAGTTCATGTGGGGTGTGGTTTTTATGTTTGTCAGTTCATTTGGGGGCGTGGCTTCTATGCTTGTCAACCCAGGTGGGGGTTTCTATGTTTGTCAGTCTATGTGTGGGGCGTGGCTTCTATGTTTGTCAGTCTATGTGTGGGGCATGGGTATGTTTGTCAGTTCTTGTGGGGTGTGGTTTCTATGTTTTTCAGTTAATTTGGGGGCGTGGCTTCTATGCTTGTCAGCCCAGGTGTGGGCTTCTATGTTTGTCAGTCAATGTGGGGTGTGTGGCTTTTGTGTTTGTCAGTCCAATAAGGTCATGTCTTTATTGTCTGTCTGTCCATGTAAGAGGTACATATGCGGGAGGTGTGGCTACTCATGCTGTAGGTCCCAATGGGGTGCCATGGCTTTTGTTCCTGTCAGTCCATGTGAGAAGGTGTGGCTTCTGTGTCTGTTAATTTATGTAATGGTGTAGGGCTTCTGGATTTGTCTGTACACATGTGTGAGACGTGGTTACTGGGTCTAAAGGTCCCATCTGGGAGCCATGGCTTCTTTATCTGACAGCCCATGTTCAGAGGTGTGGCTTTTTTATCTGACAGTCCGTGTTCTGGGGTGTGGCTTTTGTGTCTGTCAGATTGTGTTCAGGGTTGTGGCTTCTGTGTCTGTCAGTCCGTGTTAAAGGTGTGGCTTCTGTGTCTGTCAGTCCGTGTTCAGGGTGTGGCTTCTGTGTCTGTTAGTCCATGTTAAGGGTGTGGCTTCTGTGTTCTCTTCCAATGATGAAGAGGAAGTCTTGTATAGTAGTATGCAAATTGTCTTGTTGGAAATGCAAATAATTAAAGACTATATATTTTGTTTAAATTGTAAAATGTATATATGTAAATAAATGCATAAATAAATAAATAATTAACCATACTATTTTGTAATATTGCTTGTTGTAAAAATTTTTACGATAAAGTTCATAAAAACCGACACATATCTCTGACTTTAGTGGAGTTTTGGATTCTGTTGTGAAAGTAAGCACTGAATCGATGTAGAGGAGAGGTTTAGGAGTGATTTAAGTAAGAGAGAGAGAGAGAGAGAGAGAGAGAGAGAGAGAGAAAGAGAGAGAGAGAGAGAGAGAGAGAGAGAGAGAGAGAGAGAGAGAGAGAGAGAGAATAAGATAAAGTGGAATTTGAAGCTGAAATGAGAATGGAGATGGAGGTCAGTGGCTCCAGGTGCTTCTCCTCCTCCACCTGTGCGTCGTTCGGCCAGCGAGCGCTGACACGGAACATTTTTTTGCTGAAAATGGGTCAGAGAGACAGAGTAGCTCGAGGCCATGTAAATAATTCAGGAACACATTCCAGAGGGATCCGTCCGGCGTTCAAGGTGGGATGAGGAGGTGCATGCAGAAACGGTGGCCTGCAACCTTTCAAATCATTATCACGTCCAAACATCTCAAGCAGCTTATACATGAACCCAGAACCTTTCACACAGAACTGAAGATACACACACACACACACACACACACACACACACACACACACACACACTGAACTTAAACAACAGCCTGTATTCCATTTGTCCTGTTTATGTAATCATCATCATCCTCATCGTTTTTTCGTCCTCTTCTTTTCGTATTTAATTTTATCAGCATGACATTTGCCTCTCATGACCCACTCTGCTGAATTCTGAGTTCTGATTGGACAAAAGAAAATTTTGGACACTATTGCAGGTCATACTTGTACATACACTATATTCTATAAGTATTGGGACACTTGACTTTTACACCCATATGTGGTTCTTCTCCCAAACATTTAACACACACATTTGGAGACACACAATTGTTTACCATGATGTTCGATTCTGTAGCATGAAATTTTCCCTTCACTTGATCTGGGAAACTTCAACCTGTTCCAACATGAATATTCCAACAAAGCCAGCTCCATGAAGATACATGGGTTGAAGTGGAAGATCACCTGCTATAGAGCTATAAAAATTGTTGAACACCTTTGGGATGAATGTAAACACTGACTGAACCCCAGGCCTCCTCACATTCTCACCTACATCAGTACCTGACTTGATATATGTGCTAAAATGAGCAAAAGGGGACTTAATGTGTTTATATATATATATATATACAGTACAGACCAAAAATTTGGACACACCTTCTCATTCAAAGAGTTTTCTTTATTTTCATGACTATGAAAATTGTAGATTTACACTGAAGGCATCAAAACTATGAATTAACACATGTGGAATTATATATGGAATTATATACATAACAAAAAAGTGTGAAACAACTGAAAAATGTCATATTGTAGGTTCTTCAAAGTAGCCACCTTTTGCTTTGATTACTGCTTTGCACACTCTTGGCATTCTCTTGATGAGCTTCAAGAGGTAGTCACCTGAAATGGTCTTCCAACAGTCTTGAAGGAGTTCCCCGAGAGATGCTTGGCACTTGTTGGCCCTTTTGCCTTCACTCTGCGGTCCAGCTCACCCCTAAACCATCTCGATTGGGTTCAGGTCCGGTGACTGTGGAGGCCAGGTCATCTGGCGCAGCACCCCATCACTCTCCTTCTTGCTCAAATGTGTATATATATAAGGAGACACTGTTCTAATAGGTCTGTTAGTTATATTAGTTATTCATGATGGATTATTGGTTGAAATCATCTTTCTGACTTTTTAGACTCAATTGAAGCAAGTTGTTGTGTTCGATCTCAATTTTTTTCCCTCAGGATTGAGTTTTAAATCTTTCCTGGCCTGCATTATTTAACCTGCGTAAGTCGAAGCACTGAGGCTCTCTGCCTTTAATATTTCATCTCTGCATAATCAGTGGAGAGAGCTTTTTTTTGTGTATATATATGTGTGTGTGTGTGTGTGTGTGTGTGTGTGTGTGTGTGTGTGTGTGTGTGTGGGCGTGTTGGTCGGTCTGGGACATGGTTGGCATGGGCCGCAGCAGGAGAGTCCTAACGCTGTTATTTATTCATCGGCATGCTTTACACAAGTGCAGCGAGGCATCTAAATAGGTATGTGTGGATGTGTGTGTGAACAGCTGTCTGCAAAACACATCTTTCCTCTAAACACACTTGGGGCAACAGACCTGACACGTCCTTCACAACTTTCGAAGCTGAGCATGAGTTCGGGTTCTCCTTAGTATAAACACACACACACACACACACACACACACACACACACACACACACACACACTGTATATACAAACACACTCTGGAGAAGCCTGTGTCGATGAGTAACTACAATGTGAAACATTACAGAGTGGAGCGAAAGTGTGTTTATACCTGAACAAAACTTTTCTTAAGTTTCTGGAAAAGTGAAAAAAATACATCTTAACCTTCAAATCTCCAGCACCAGGAAGAAAAAACACTGATTAGGTTTCCAAAACAGCGAGTTTCTTTAACTTCACAGAGGCAGAGTGATGCTCCATGTGATTTTCTTCTCTGCAAACTTAGGTTCTGGCCTTAAATTGGACGTGACTTTGATGTTACATACCACCTTGGTGTCAAGGAACACTGTTAAAGTCCTTCAGCTGCGATCACAGGGTTTTTTTTTTTTATGCAAAAAATAAATGGGTTATTTCTGGAAGGAGTCTCCATTGTCAGCACTTTGGTCTTTATATCTGGACGAGTCCTGATCAGCGTTCCTGCTTAAAAAAAAATAAATCCTAAAAAAAAAACATGGTTCCCTACATGTAGAGACATTGACAACTCTTTCTTGTCAAATGGCCGTGTAAAAATCCAAACATCTCCAATATAAAAAAAAACACATGAGCATACTTCTTTTAAAACATCCCATTCAGCATTTAGTCCCCATTTGCTGTAATTTTATGCTCCACTCTTCTGGGAAGATGTTCCAATAGTTTTTAGAGATTTTTGTGTAGATTCATTCAGCCACATGGGTGTTAGTAAAATCAGGTACTGATGAAGGTGATGAAGTGAGGAGGCCTGGGGTGTTCACATAAAGCGTTCACATTTATCATGTTCAATAAGGTTTATTGCAGGAGATCTTACACACATTCCAACCCATGGAAAGCAGATCTTCTTGGAGCTGGCTTGGGGGAATTTTCATGCTAGAATCAGTTTGGGTCTCCTTGTTTAGTGAAGGGAAAATTTCATGTTGCATCCAAATGCAATTGTGTGCACACGTGGATAAACATTCGGCTCATGAGGATGAGGTTCCCTTTTGAGTCTGGTTCCTCTCAGGGTTTCTTTCCCATGGCATCTTAGGGAGTTTTTCCTTCACCACAGTCACCGCTGGCTCGCTCATTAAGACTCAACTTACAATTATAAAGAACAAATCTATAAGCACTAAGCTTGTACATTATAACTTTATCTTTATCTCTTTAACGCTGCTTTGAGACAATTTCCATTTTTAAAAATACTCTACAAATCAAACTGAATTGAACTAAAATTGAATTTGGATGGAATTAGAAGTTGATTCACAATGAGCGACTGAGCGCCATGTGGCAGTCATGCGAGGTGTAGTGGCTGATGGGATTTGTGAGGCCATAATCCTGGTACTGAGTTCTAAAGTAAGGGAGGTGCTACCTCCAAGCATTGGACTGTGGATCAGAAGGACATAAGTTCAAATCCCAGCTACTGTGGCGCCTTCGAGCAAGACTTATGGCATTTGGCAAATGTGACTTACCTTTTTTTAATCTCATTCATACAACTAAGCAGCTATGGGGTTAAGGGCCTTGCTTAGGGGCCCAGGAGGGTCAACTTGGTGTGGCTGGGATTTGAACTCATGACCATTAGATCCAAAGTCCATTGTCTACCAAAACCCTTAATAAATGAGAGTTTTATACAGCAGTTACTGCAATATATAAATTGAACTAGAAATGGATAAAAATGATGAAATGTCATTCAATTTATTGAAAGTAACACTAAAGAGTAAATCGGTCCATCACACAAGCATTTTCTTGTCACAGCACAACACTTGGTTAGCTACATTTCCCCCGTCTGGATTTTTATTCGCTAATATTTGAATCCGTTCCCTTTTCCTGCACCCGTGCGACTTCTGACTGTCATCCGACTCTCCGGCGTCACCATTTCCTTCGACTCAGCCCAAACTTTTTTTGTCCTCGTTACAAACTTTAAGATGGGCGCTTCTCTCTAACTGATCGTCCTTCTCTTCATCTGGGGAAATCAGGCGGCTCTGTCATTAACAGAGGGAACAGCGGCGGCAGTGGAGGAGGCGGCGGCGGCGGCGTTAATAAAGTTTCACCCTCAGGGCTGAAAAAAACACACGCCGCTCATCAGAACTCCAGCAGGACGATTAGTCTAGCCAGATAAATGCGTGAGGAGACTCTGTTCTCGGAGCATTAATCAACCATTAACAAACGCGAGTCGGAACGTTTAAAGAAATCTCCAACTTTAGATGTGAGTTTTGCCACACCGAGAAAGTAGAAGGAATTTGAGCCAATTAGCTGCATTTCAAGGGAACGAGGTTGCGTCTCCGTTCCGTACTGTAACCTTAACCAATTAGAACTTCGATTATTTCCTGTGGAAAATAAAACGGACAGAAAGAAAAAAAAAAGTTTGACTCAAGAAGTTAGAGAAGGAAATGCAGTAATAAAGGTCCTGCTGGACTTCCTTGTCTGATCTTAGATACCACTAGTAAGCCAGTATTGATAGAAAAGGTGGGATTTATTAGGCAGCAAGTGATGAGTCAGTTCTAAAAGTTGAGGTGTTGAAAACAGGAAGAATGGGCAAAAGGATCTGAGGCAATGTTCTTGGTTGAGAGAGTCTCCAAAACTGAAGGTCGTGTTGGGGTTTTACCAGTATGCCGGGGGGAGATCCTACCAAAGGGTTCCAAACAAATGTATTATAAACGATCAAGTATAAGAGAGAGAAGAGCAAAGACTAGGTAAAGTGTGTGTTGTGTTTGAGTGTGTGCATGTGTGTGTATGATCATGTGTTATCTTTGAATGTATGTTATTTTTAGGTGTGGTGTCTTAGTGTGTGATAGTGTGAGATTGTGTGTGTATGTGTGTGTGTTTGTGATAGTGTGTGTTTTGTGTGTGTTGGTATGTATTGTATTGGGTGTGTATTGAATTTGAGTGCCTATTGTGTTTGTGTTTGTGTTTGTCTGAAAGTGTGAATGTGTGTGTGTGTGTGTGTGAATGTGTGTGTGTGTGTGTGTGTGTGTGTGTGTGTGTGTGTGTGTGTGTGTTTTGTATGTGTTGGTGAGTACTCTATCGGGTTTGTGTTGAATTGAAGTGTGCATTGTGTGTGTGTGCGTGTGTGTGTGTGTGTTTGTGTGTGTGTGTGTGTGTGTGTGTGTGTGTTAGTGTGAGATTATGTGTGTGTTAGATACAGAGTATGAGATTTTGTGTGTGTGTGTGTGTGTGTGTGTGTGTGTGTGTGTGTGTGTGTGTGTGTGTGTTAGTGTGAGATTGTGTGTATGATTGGGTGTGTGATATACAAAGTGAGATTGTGTGATTGTGTGTGATTGTGTGTGTTCATTAAGGGAAACATGGATTTGAACATTCTGAGCCAGAACATGTGATGCTCCCACAAAATATTGACAGTTTGGATAAAGTTCAGACACGTTCACTGAGGGTGTACACACTTTTGTTGCCAGCTATTTATACAATAATGGCTGTATTTTCAGTTCTTTTCAGAGGACAGTAAATCTGTACTACTACAAACTGCACATTGATACTGTAAAACAACATATAAATAAATAGTTGCTAATGTGAGGGGTGTACTCTCTTTTGTGAGATACTGTACTATATATATATCAGATGTACAGAGAGCACTTTAATTAGGACTTTAATTAGAAGTCCAAGTACCAAATAATGGTGTGCTTTATTTTTTTAAACCATTTGGAATCTAAAACATTTTTTTTTTACCTTTATCAATTTTATCTTAATTATTTAAAAGAAAACATTTATTTATTTGTTTGTTTGTTGTTAATTTTTATAACACACACACACACACACACACACACACACACACACACACACACTGTGTTGGTTTTATCTTAATTTATTCAAAATTAAAAAAATCTTTTTCATTTCAGGTTTTTAAATGACACTTTTTTTGGACATCCAAAAAAAGTCTTTTTTTTTTTTAATCTTTGAAGATTGAATGAATTATTTCTCAATAATTTGAAGATCTAAATGAACATAGATTTTGTGCTTTATTCATTTTCCTAAATTATTTAAACCATATTAATTCTCTTTTTTTTTCTTTTTTTTTTCACAGAGTCTCATATGGTCTCTAGTATTTTGTTCTGGTTTTTTTTCCATGTTTTTTCTCTATAAATAAACTTGAAATTAAAAAATTCCAGTTTTTAGATTGAATGCATTTGTTGTTGTTTTTTCATCCCCAATTATCCAAATTGGCTACTCTATATTTAAGCATTTTAACAAGCACAAACATTTTTTTTTCTTTTACAAACATTTATTTTCTTTTATTTTTCATTTATGCTTATCTGTCTTTAATTAATGATCTGTTCTCATGTCTTATATGTGGTTTTGTCATTTTATGTGTTTTCCTGCATTTTTTCATTTAAACTTTATCATAAAATTAATCATCTAATACTTTGGGTAGAAACTGGTTGATTCTTTTTTTTTTTACTATTTATAAAGCAGATTGTTTTTTTCCTTCAGCGTCTACCATTCTAACACTCTCCACCTGTTCCTCATCAGCCAGATCTCAGACTATCTACAAATACCACCCACTTCACTTCCTCACTTCCTGTTAGTAATGAACAGACGGAGAGATCAGTCAAAACGCCAACATTTACAACTTTCATTTATTAGCTGTTAAAAGCTTAATAATATTCTGTGTTTATCCCCAGTGTATCTCATAGTATTTCTCCTTTCCCATTGGTGTTTACACACTTTTTTACACAAAATCTGCTTCTGGTTTGGGTCATTATCCCATCATTTATTTAATTCTTAGACGTCCACAGCGTGGGTAAAAACACCAAACAGGAAGTGTGGTCATTTCTTCATAAATACATTGGTAAATTGGGATTAGATTTGGTAGGCATCTTTAGCATGATCTTAATTTATTCAGATTAAAATGAATCAAGTGAAGTTGTAGCTCAGTGGTTAGGATGGTGAACTTCTGATTGGAAGGTCATGAATTTAAAATCCCAGCACTACCAAGTTGCCACTGTTGGGCCCATTCGTGTGTGTGTACTGTTTATGTATGTAAAGTAATGAATGTAATAAAGATGCATCAGTATTTACACTATACAGTATACTGTAGCCAGAAGTATTAGGATAGTTGATTTTTCCAGCAATATGTTCATTCCAACAATGGACTCTTTTCTTTGTTGCGTTCAGGGAAACGCTTTCGCTCCTTGAAAGCGAACACAGAGAAAATGAGGAGGAGCTTCTTCCCACAGGCCATTCGGAGTTTAAACCAGGAAACACCCAGGATCTAAAAACTGGCCCACTCTCTCCATCATCATATTTTTCTTTTCACACTACGACACTTTTAACTCTGGACTGTCACTTTAGCTCTGGACTCGCTCAGCACAAGGCACTTTATATTTTATTTTATACCACACTATACCGCACACGGACACTTTAAGGACAACCACATAAACCACCTTAAACTGTTTACTGATTTACTGTTTACTGCCATAAGCATATTGTGTATATACACCTTTTTTTCGCATATATATTCTTATATATTCTTAGATTTTATATAGTTTTATACTTTATTTATCTGCCTTCTTTTTCTTTGTCTTATTTTTCTCCCCATCCTATTCCCTCATGCCGGACCGTCGTGAAAAGCATTTCACTGCATGTCGTACCCTGTATGTATGTGACAAATAAAATTTGATTTGATTTGATGTGGTTCTTCACCAAACTGTTGCCACAATGTTAGAGGTACACAATTGTATATGATGTTATTTGATGTGGTTGCTCGAACAAGGAGACCCAAGCCTGTTCCAGCATGACAATGCTCCAATGCACAAAGCCATCTCCATGAAAGATCTGCTTTCCATGGGTTGGAAGTGAGTGGAAGATCTCCTGCTATAGAGTTCCAGCCCTTTTAAACACCTTTTGGGATGAATGTGAACGCTGACTGCACCCCAGGCCTCCTCACCTTCTCACCCTACATCAGTAGCTGACTTTATTAACACCCTTGTGACTGAATGGATCTCCACAAATCTCCTTTAACATCATCCCAGAAGAGTGGAGGTTATAATGAGCATAAATGGGGACTAATTGTGTAAAGGGATGTTCAGATCGATCGATCTATCTGTACACTGGACATTACCAAAATGGAAAAAAATTGTGGAGGAATTGAATATACGTAATTATGATTATTGAAGATGCAAACAGACTAATTTGTTAAAGATTTGACTCAATGATGGGAAGTGAATAAAAGTATCAGGAAACAAAGCATCCATTATGAAGCATTTACATCAGGAAACCATTGAGATGCGTTACTAATCACTCAATGAAATCAGGCTGATGTGTTTGAGAGGTGTGATGGATGACCGATGTGTCCACAGACTGCGTTAGTGTTCAAGGGGGAGTTAAAATTAAAATAAATTGCTGTAGAAAGGTTTAAATGGGAATTGTTTATGGATTGTTTTGTATTACTTGAACCCTTTTAGTAATTATCCCAAAATTGATCTCAATTATATAAAATATGCGTTCTCACGATATCTCTGAATACAATGTACATTAATATATCGCAATGTACAAGTTCGAATTATGTGCAGTATCCCATCGTAGGAAATTCCATATGTGAAATATGTTTTTAGTTCTGTAGCAACTTTGAATTTTTTAATATTTTTGCATATTTTTATTTTTTTATTATATTTGATTTGTATTTGTTGTACTTTGAAGCAGTCTCTGGCAAAAGACTTTCTTTCGGGATTAAAGTTTTATCTCAACGGTGGTTGTTTTGTCATTTTAAAAATTTTGAAAGGGAAATGGTTTGTGGAGCCCTGACCATGAAATTGATATGCACGTTATGAACATCCAATTTCACATCTAGTCCTAATTTGCTTTTATAATGACCTCCACTCTTCTGGAAAGATGTTCCACAAAATTTTGTGGAGATTCATTCAGCCACAAGGGTGTTCGTGGTCAGGTAGTGATGCAAGCGAGGAGGTGAGGAGGTCCGGGGTGCCGTCATGATGAACAATTCATCCCAAAGGTGTTCCATAGGGTTTCTAGCAAGAAATCTTCAAACTCATGGTGCTGGAACAGGTTTGGGTCTCCAAGTGAAGGGACCATGTCATGCTACCACATCCAAAGACATCCTACACTATAATGTCTCAAAATCTGTGGTAAAAGTTTTGTGTAGAACTACATATGGCTGGAAAAGTCAGGTGTCCCAATACCTTTGCTTATATAGAGTATATACTGTCATTTGAATAAAAGTATTGGCCCCCTTCTGTTTCCATGCGTGCCCCATGTTTTTCAGAACCTCGTACAAAATAACTTATCAAGCAAAGAGAACACGAACAAAATGTTTACACACGATCGTTTTGTTTTATCGAAGGAAAAGTGTCATGTGGTCGGCCGTATGAAAAAGTAATTGCACCCTTAAACTTTAATGTCTGGTTGTGAAAGTTTTACAGCTGGACCTGTAGGTTTTAAGATGATGATAAACTCTACAGTTTGTAAGAACACGGGGATCCATTTACTTCAGTGTTCTCCACCTCCACCCACCAGGATGCTTCTCCATTTCCATTCCTGCTGGTTTAGAGCATGCTGTGACAGAGTTTACTAGTGGAATGTGCTTGCTTTGGTGTACTGTCTGGTCTGACTCAATGTTCTGTTCTGTCTGCATTTTACAGCTTTACAACAGCTGTGTTTACTTTCACTTAAACCAATATATTGCATCACCTTCTGAACGCTAACCAGCACCCCAACTTGACCTATTGTGAATCGATGCAGCTTCTTTAGTGAAAGACTTTAGAAAAATGACTGAATGGATCAAAATAACTTTTGTGTAAATGTTGAGTCTTTACTAATAACGAAGCTGTTTCAACTCGGTGCCATTTTTCACTATATTTCTTACTGTAACGTTTTCTCCGGTTTGTGAAATTTCTTGTTCCATTTATTAAAATCACCATATTCACCGTATAATTTGAATCACATGCAACCATTTAGCTCAATAAGGTCACTGGGAAATGTTTACAATAGCTGACTCACTCCCACTGTTTATATAATATACACTGATCAGGCATAACATTATGAGTGGTGAAGTGAAGAACACTGATTATAATCTCTTCATCATGGCACCTATTAGTGGGTGGATTTATTTATTAGGCAGCAAGTGAACATTTTGAACATTTTTTTAAAAGGAAAAATGGGGGAGCGTAAGGATTTTTAGTAAGTTTGACAAATTGTGACGTCTAGACGACTGGGTCAGAGCATCTCCAAAACTGCAGCTCTTGTAGGATGTTCCTGGTCTGCAGTAGTCTGTATCTATCAAAAGTGCTCCAAGGAAGGAACAGTGGTGAATCGGCGACAGGGTCATGGGCGGTCAATGGGCTCATTGATGCATGTGGGAAGCGAATGCTGGTCCATGTGGTCCGATTCAATAGATGAGCTCCTGTAGCTCAAATAACGGAAGTAGTTCCTGCTGTTAATGCTCGAGGGGTCAGGAAAAGGGGGACCAACACATTTAGGCAGGAAGTCATAATGTTATGCCGCATCAGTGTGTTTTTATTTTTGATAGATAGAGGGTTAGATGGACGGATGGACAGACAGACAGACATGGATATTTTTTTCTGTGCAGTACATAATCAGTATGATAAATCACTTCTTTGTATGTATAAAAGCCATGACTCAGATCAGTACATAAAATGCAATTATTCTGAGCTGTAAATAAAATATCAGAATTCCTCAAAAAACATAAATAAGAAATAAGAACCAATGCTGGTGAGTTTTAAATCTCTAATCCTTTACCTGAGGCCAGATTTAAATTATTGGTATAAAGATCTGGATGCAGGTGTAGAGTTTCTGTGCAAGTGTAGACTTTTTGACTACCAGCTCCAGGGACTTGTACACATTTAGCTGGATTCCTGAAGTTGCATAAAATATTCAGGATGTTAAAAAACCGAACAGAGTAATTATCTGTGCTGGATGCAGAAATACAGGCAATAGACCAGTTTAATTGCACCATTTTTTTTTATTTACAGTGTGGAGTCATCATGAAAGTAGACTGTCTAGACTGAACTTTAGGGGTTAAAAGAGAGAAATGTATAAAGTACATAAATAAATAAATAAATTAAAAAAAAGATGCTGTAACATAGACGTTATTTGTTTCATAAATTAAGAAACCAACAGATGAATAATTTATTCAATAAATATGTACAGCAGGATTTGTGAGTAAAGTAAAAATTTAGTATGATTTTAAAGAAAGAGACAGTAGTGAATGTAAAAAACATTTTTCCATTCACTTTTGTGTGTGTGTGTGTGTGTGTGTGCGTGTGTATGTGTATATATGTGTGTGTGTGTATATATATATATATATATATATATATATATATATATATATATATATATATATAATGCATTAACGGCAATACATTTTAATGTATATAAAAAAGTTAAATTAAAACCTTTGACACAATATGCTTTTATTGACAACTTTCTTCACTCAGATATACATAAAAAAAACTGAAGCAAAAAATGTATTTTTAATCACTAAATATTTGTTTTACTAATGCACTGTGTCAAATCAAGCTCCAAAACCCACCATGATTCTTCTTCTTCTTCTTCTTCTTCTTCTTCTTCTTCTTCTTCTTCTTCAGTGGTTTGCATTCGTAAGTAGAGCATTGCTGTGTTAATGGATCAGAGAATTATGCTTATTATAGAATTATGATTCACACATCTGGCAAATTAAAACCGTACGTGTGGAAACAAAGCAAAAGTTTTGTTTGGTGTCCTAATGATTTACGTCATTTTAAAGCATCGTAATTACTTTTACATTTACAATAATATTTTGTCTTCATGCTATGTTGAGTTTGGTTCACTAATAATAAACATTTGCATAAAGCATCCATATTTGTCCATGCACATGTTGATTAGAAAATTAAAAACCTAAAGTATTAATTTAAATTTAAAACAAAAAATGTGCAATTAAGTTGTGATTGTCATGAGTTAACTAATGACCCCTCGCTAGTAACAAAAACTCACGAGGTTTTGACTCTTATTATGATGGTTTCTTTTTCAAAGGGAATTGTACATATACTGTACTGTAAATTTAACAAAAGATGTCATTTATTTGTTGTTTCCAGACGAACTTTTAAGCCACTTGCGTGAAATTTGAAATAATTTTACAATTTTTCAATAGTCATCGTAAGAACGAAACATCGTAAGTCTGGGACCATCTGTACATAAAACCTGTGTGTGTGTGTGTGTGTGTGTGTGTGTATGTATGTATGTATGTATGTATGTATGTATGTATGTATTTAAAAAAATAATCTTACTCTCCATTATCACTTTTCTGGGAAGATGTTTCACTAGAATTTGTGGAGAATCATTCAGCCACAAGTGTGTTGGTAAAGTCAGGCAGGTGAGGAGACCTGGGATTCAGTCAGTGTTTTACATTCATCCCAAAGGTGTTTTATAGGGCTGGATCTCTATTGCAGGAGATCTTCCCCCATCTTCCAAACCATGTAAAGCAGGAGCTGGCTTTGTGCACAGAAACATTGTCGTGCTGGAATAGGTTTGGGTCTCCTAGCTCAAGTGGAGGAAAAATTTCATGATACCTCATCCAAAGACGTTTGATACATTTGTGCATCCAATTTTGTGGAAGCACTTTGGAGAAGAAACACATAAGGCTGAAAAAGTCTGATGTCCCCAATACTTTTGGTTAAATACGGTATAATGTACTGTATATGCAGGTTTTATCAGGTTCACTGAATAAAGTCCAACTGAATATAACAAGCTACAATATTAAGTAATCTGAAGAATAGATCTACCTGTTGAACTTCAGTTTCCTCTCTGCCTTCAGAATAGATTTTATTTACTCGGAACTTCCAAGCAGACTTGATTTCCCTCCTGTCCACAGATAAACAGCTGCTTCAGCAAAATCTTTTACATTCTCCAGGCTGTTCACCTCCAGCCGCATTAGTTATGACTGTTTCAGAATAACACTTTATCCTTTCACTATAGTGTCCAAAGATTTCAGTTCCAATAAAATGTATTTTTTTTCAGAATAGTTTCCATTATTTTTATTGTAGCCTCCAGTTCTTTTAATACAGCATCCAATTTAGCATTCCTTCGGTTCAGTACAACATCAATCCTTTAAGCTTCAGTATAGCATTTAACTGTTACAATATAGAGTCCAATCTCTTTTAGTGTCTGTACAGCATCCAAACTTTTTAGTTTCAGTGTAATGTCCAGTCAATTTGGTGTATTATATAATCCCTTTAGTGTCAGTATAACATCCAGTCTTTTCAATTAATCAGTGTTGAATCCTTCCAGTTCCCTTTCAGGAACTCGAGCTGCATCAACAACGCTTTGGGAACACTGACCGCGTTGCCCACGCCCTGAATCACGTGTGTAATACGTCGAATTGAAAGCGTGGTGTCACCAGTGGGATGACCAAGAAGCTATTTTAAGGCGCATGATGCTGGTGCTAGCTTTTGTTTGTTTATAAAGCGCTCTGTTTTTTTCTATGTCAAATATTGTCCAAAAATAAAGGATAAACGCTGCAAAAAAGACTAAGGCCTGAAGTACCCAAATACATTTTTTTATTTTTTTTTTTTATTGAAAGACTGTGAGCTAAAATCGCTGCTTGAGGGTAGACCTTTAGAATGATGTATAGTTAGTCATGGTTACTCTTGTCCCTTTTTATTTAATTTATTTTTAAACATTAACACCTCGGAACAATGGGATATCGACTTAGAGGTTGAATGTTTTTTTTTTTATTTGCTTAGTAAGGGTTCTGTATAATTGTCCTGAATGTGGTCACCCGTGGAGGATACCCCTCTTGACAGGTACCGGACAACTCAACCCACTCCCTATCTTCAGCATTACTGACGCGTCAGTGTACTGTAGTTTAATCCACAACATAAATTGTTCTGCAAAACCAAAAGTTTCTAAAACCTTAAAGTAGTCATATCTACTCTACTCTTTCAAAAGCCTTTTCTTGGTCAATAGTTAAAAACTAACATGATTCAAAAGAACAACAATTCAAGCCTTTTTTAAGTTTGTTGGCTAAACACTTAGACAGAATGTTGTAGTCTGTGCACATTGACACTGGACGCCAGTTCTTCACCTACCCCAAGTCTCCATTCTTTGGCAGAAGTGACAGCACTGCCTGCTGCCAACTATTGCATAATAAACCCTCCTCAATGCTTTCACAGATGACGTTCCACAAGTCTTTTCCTAAAACACCCCAAAACTCTTTGTAAAATTCGGCTGGTAGACCATCGAGTCCCAGTGTTCACCCTGTTGATAGCTGCTGGACTGCCTCCGATTCATCAAGGTTTATTCTCAACTCCAGCATATTTCTGTCCTCTTGTTCCAGTTTCGGGAGTTCATTCAAAAGTTGAGCTATGCTCTCTCACTCACAGTTAGTCAGTCCAAACAGTTCTTTTAAAAGTTAGTGGCCATCTTTCTCATTTCTCCAGGATCTAAAGTTATGTTGCCGTCTTCTCTACGAAGGTATAGTATATGTCTTTGCTGTGCTGTTTTACAATCAAGATTAAAAAAGAAGGCGGTTGGAACATCCACTTCTTTTACAGAGGAAATTCTGGCTCATTCTTCTTCCCACCATATTTTCCTGTCTACCTCATTGTCCTTGTCTTTGTGTGTTTCCTGTAACATTTACATCCTTTAAATTAATGAATTCTTTAATCAGTGTTCTTTTTCTAATATCCCCGTCCACCATTGATAAAGGCCCCACCCTAATAATGTCCATAAAAATAATTAGAGAGAGGGGAAAAAGACAGAAAGAAAATAGAAGACAGGAAAGGCACCCTGGGTGATTGTTTCATCATACCCTATTTAGAAAATCTTCGCTTGGTTGGGGCTTTTCCAATCCCTAGCTTGGTTAGAATCTTTCTTAGATAAAATCTTTTCCTTTGGCTCAGTCTGTCCTCACCGACCCGCCACTGCCAGTACAGAACAGAGTTTTCAAACTGTTATGTCTTTGGAAAAATGTTGCACATCAACTGTCTTAGAGAATGTCTTGTCTAAAAAGTCGTTAATCTCCTCTAATGAATATACATTTACATTTATGGCATTTGGCAGACGCTCTTATCAAGAGTGACTTAAAACTGGGAAGGGGAGGGTTAAGGGCCTTGCTCAAGAGCCCAGCAGTGGCAGCTTGGTGGTGGTGGTGGCCCGATATTACCGATATTGCCGATATTACCGCACCCGAAGCAGCTTCTGCCCCGTGGTCATATAAGCAGCAAAAAGACCCGTTCAGGGTCTGGGATTTCAGGAAACAGGTATCCATGTTCCTGAAGTCCTGACCATGAATCTGTCTTTCAAAACCACATGCATTATGCAAACTTTCCGAAATGTAAGAGCTTGCGTTTAATCTCCATGTCGGGAATAAATAGTGGCACATAGGAGATGATCACCCTAGTAGTAGGTGAAGATAACAGCTGACCGTGAGCTCGCTCGAGACCAATTTATTCACTAACTGCTCCTGCTTCAGAAACACCACCACTGAATTGTTCATTCTGGACACTGAGAGAATACTCATTTCCCACGTATCCGGCTACATCCAACAACACGTCCATCAGATACTCACACTGGTCACACACACCTGATGCCGTGACTGAGTGAGAGAGACTGGGTCCCTACACTCAGGTGAGAGGCCATCCCTCCTCCACCCCGCCATAACACTACTGCTCCCGGAGAACAGAAACAAACACACACACACACACACACCACACACACACACACACACACATACACACACTCGCACATTTGGGCTTGGTGTATGAAAAAAAAAAAACATTTTAAAGAAGAAAAAGAAAAAAGTGAACAGTTGAAAAGACCTTTTCAAAATTCACTGTCCTAGTGATCACCCTCCCATACTTCTGCTTACCAGCATGCACAGAGAGAGAGAACCATAAAGAGAGAGAGGAGTGTAAGACCAGAAGAGTCAGTGAAAGCTGGAGAGATCTACAGTATACAAAAAAGATGGATAGATGGATGGATAGATTTGAATCTTCCAGTTAAGTTAAAAACAAAACCATTCGAACTGCCCCTGCAATTACCTGTTTTTTGGAGGTGAAAGAAAACTGGAGAAACCTGAGGAACCCCCATTTCCATTTCTTCTTTCTCGCAGTTGGCCATGCCCCTACACTTTGTGCTTTGCCTCTCCAATTCACGAGCTGAAAGAGGCAGAGGATTCGGTCTATTATAAATCTTGCAAATCTTCTTTAAGGCTATGAGCATCTCTGTGTGTGTGTGTGTGTGTGTGTGTGTGTGTGTGCGCGTGTGTGCGCGTGTGTGCGTGCGTGTGTGTGTGTGTGTGTGTGTGTGTGTGTGTGTGTGTGTGTGTGAATACAAAGCAGGGTTTACTATGCAGCCTGTGGAACATGTATTTTTATGTGCATCTTAATGGCATTCATCAGAAACTCCCAATCAGTCTCTCACACACACACACACACACACACACACGCCGCCCCATGCTGCGGTGATGATGAAGCCCGAGCCGCTCGCTTCACTCTGAGATTGATTATGCCACTTAATGAGTGATGTTTTATTAATGGGATCATAATCAGATTACCTGCTGCAGGACGTTGAACATCCATCTCTTCATCCTCCACAATGAGGCTTAATAAACGCCACATGCAATTCACCGCTCGGCCTAAACCACTCCATACACATCCGGGGTCTTTTTATGCATTTGTTTGTTTATTTATTTATTTATTTATAACCCATCATCATGCTTCGATCGTTTAGGAGAGGGGAAAAAAAGGGACATGAGCAAGACTGACGATTTGCACACACATTGCTAATAGAAACGCTTACCAAAATTTCAAAAGCTTATTCCGAAAGCTTACTTTATTTGTTTGCTTGTTTGTTTTTAAAATGTATCTGACACTGATTTCCAAAAAGCCAATTACAATACATTGGTGGTTGTTGTCTTATTTATTTCTTTTTTCTTTTCCATTAAAAAACTGACAATTCTGGTGGGGCAAAGATCTCGACTGTATGAATATTTAAAGAGCTTAAATTAAAAAAAAACTTAAATAATCATTTACATGATTTTGTAGTAGATTTTGTAGTAGAAGAGTCCGGGTGCTGAACAGGTCTGCCTGCAGTTTAAACCTTTCAACATTTGAGAACGTTGTTCATCATGAAACAAAAAATAAAACAAAGGACACTCAGAACTGTTGAGCAGCTAGAATCCTGGGTCAGACACACATGGGACAACATTCCTCTCCCGAAACTTCAACTAATCTCCTCAGTTCTAGTGCAGCGATTCCAGATTTCTCTCTTAATCAGAAAATTCTTGCTCAAGGGCCTAGCGGTGGTGGGATGTGAACTCATGACCTTCTCAGAGGCTTTCAATTATCATATCCATACAACTGAGCAGTTGTCGGTTAAGGGCCTTGCTTAAGGGCCAAGCAGTGGCAGCAGTGGTGGTGGGATTTGAACTCATTAATGTCTGATCAGAAGATTAACATCTTAACACCACTTTGCTCCCCTTTAAACACTGAACCTAAACATCATAATCTTTATCTCTGTAAAGTTGCTTAGGGACAGTGTTAAATGTTACAAACGTTCTACAAATAAAACTGGATTGAATTGAATTTCGAAACGATGTGAATCGGCACTCGCACGGCTAATGTGTTTGGAGAACGAGATCGCGGCGCTCTGCCTCTTGCACTCGTGCCACTCTTCATCTTGTCTTCTGCACACACACTAAGTACCTCGGAGAGAGTGATTGATCACGCTGCAAAACACACACCAGGAAGACAACGACGAAGAAGTAGAGAAAGAGTTGGAGGAGGAAACAAAGGAGGAGGAAGACGGCGCTAAAGCTTTACAGCGCTACCTTCAGGCTCCACTTTTTCCCGAAAAAAAACCCAACAAATATAAGTCCCAACTTTCTAACGTAGATTTATGAGGCCTACCTGAGCGCCGCGGTGGGATTTATGGCGCGGCTTTTTGACGGCGATTACTCCAGAAGCGTTTGATAGATCTGATTCTTAATTTGAGTACGCAGGCCGAGAGCCCTCGTAAAGGTTAGATTTATCATGCTGACATTTTGAATTTCTCCATTTTTTTTTTTCGCACACACAAACACACAGAGTGCAAGTGTGTGTATGTGTAATTGTGCTTGGGTGACACTTTTAGGTTTGTGTTTTGTTGTTCGCTCTTTTTTTTCTCCGAGTCCTTGCATCACCGACACCTTCCACATCCATTAGGAGCTGAAGGATCAGCCTCGAGCTCTGGATCAGCGACGGCGATGCAGATAAAACTCACTTCCTCTTGATTTAACGCAAAGAATCAGGTCCAGGTCTGATTGCAGGTTTGAGTTTAAATATGTGAAGTGAACGTTGTGATGGGCAGCGTTTTTACTGCCTGAGACCTGACGCTCATGATGCACAATTTCCTAAGAGACTCAAATCTTCTTTTCAGAAGAGTGAAGAATAGAGCACTAACCCTTACTTATGTGATGACGGCCTCACGTCCCGCACGCAGCAACAGGCAAGCGCTCCAAACGCAACTGCCAGACGGGTGCTGAACGGACAGCGCCACTTCAGCACCCGTATTGTGGAAAGTTGCAGAGGACACGGCAGGAGGGCGGAGCGTCCCAATGAGAAATATATATAAATAATAAGTGTAGCGACTCGTTTGTGTGATGGGTGGAACACATGCACCAGGAAAGCAGTTTCGAGTGGTTTTGTGGTGTTTTATTTACAGTGCACAAGAGTGATTTGGGGAAAGGTAGAAGTGAAGGCTTTGAATTGGGTCTTTAATAGTCCGTGTTTGTCACTGTCTGGAGCTCGGAAGTAGGTTAGAGTAGTGCCGCTCTTGGTCCGAGCCAATCGGTGCCACGACCGGGCCGAGGGAAGTTGAGATCCCGTCCTGCCTGTACAGGTGGGTGCTCTGGAACCTCAGCGCGTAGGGAGCTCTAGCGGGTCGTGGAAGCGAGGTGGGTGCCGGCGTGGTCCCTGCTGTGGCTCTCCACCACTGTAACTGCCGTCGCTGCTTCCTACAAGGGAAAATGGACAGAAACCTTCTGCTAGATGGGAGCCAGACATTCTCCAACCTGCAATCCTTCGTGTCTCTTTTTATACTCTTTACTCGACTCAGGGGGGGTGAAGAGTTGTCGCTCTCCTCATTCGGGTCGAGCCGTGACTCATTGTGACGCTCCGCCCTCCTGCCGTGTGCGCCGCAACTCTCCACAATACGGGTGCTGAAGTGGCGCTGTCCGTTCAGCACCCATCTGGCTGTTGCGTTTGGAGCGCTTGCCTGTTGCTGCGTGCGGGACGTAAGGCCGTCGTCACATAAGTAAGGGTCAGTGCTCTATTCTCCACTCTTCTGGAAAGAAGATCTGAGTCTCTTAGTTCAAGTATAGAGAAAAGGTCATGCTACCAAATGCATCCAAAGACATCCTACACAATTGTGTGCCTCCAACTTTTGGGGAGCAATCTTCCTTTCTTTTTCTTTATCTTCCTTTCATATCTAGACTTCATTGTCTTTTTTATTTATTTTTTGTTCTTCTTTCTTTATCTTTATTTAATTTCTCATCTGTTTTTCTTTTTTCTTTCCCTTTTTCCTATTCCTGTTTTTCTTTCTTTTTTTTTTCTTCCACATCTAGTCAAGTAGATTAATTCAGCCATTCATATTTCTTTCTTTTTCTTTCTTAAATATCTATCTATTAATTTCTTTAATTTTATCCTTCAATATCTATTTATAAATATATCTAGTCAGAATTCTTTTTTTATTATTTTGTTATTCTTTCTCTTTCTTACCTTCTTTCTATCTTTAATATCGATTAATTTTCTTTGTTTACTTTTTTCTTTAATTCCTTCATATCTAGACTTTATTTTCTATCTTTCTTAATTTATTTGTCTTTTTATTACTCTCTTCTTATCAGATTTAATTTCCATCTCTCTCTCTCTCCTCTCTCTCTCTCTCTCTCTCTCTGTTACAAAGATTTTTTTATTAATAATAAGTACATTTTCTTTGTACAATAAAATCACCACATTTAATAGAAAATCTTTTTTTCTTAGTAAAATAAATCCATATAACATTTGGATTAGATTATAAGCACTTACTGCACACAAAGATAGAATTTAGGAATGGAAATGAGAGAGAAAAAAAGTCCTGCACATCTCCTCCTTGTTTTATCATAAAATAACAAGAATAAAAATATTTACAGCAAAACTTCAATTAATTTATAGGACAAAATGCAGGTGGAAAAAGAAATAAAGCTAAATACAAAAAAATAAATGGTAATGGAAGCAGAATACTTTATTATTATTATTATTATTATTATTATTATTATTATTATTGTATTAACATTTAATAGAAATACAGGAATATGTAAAAAAAAAAAAAAGGAAAGCAGGGGAAAAGTAAAACAATAAAAATAACAAATGTGGATTGTTTTCTATGTTTTTTCTCATTTCCTCATGATGGTGCTCCATGCCAAAAGCCTCAGGCTGTCATGAACGTTACAAGTTGGATGTTCTTCAGTGACCTCCTCAGTGCCAGGCCGACAAACACAAGCGGAAACCGAAGTGCGTTTTACGAGTTTTAATAAAGTAGAACAGCTAAGAGCAGATAAATGAAATACTCGGGGGAAGTAATCCGCGAGGTGATCGGGGATACGGGCTAGAGGTGCCGTACAGGGAAAGTCACTAGGAACCCAGAAAGTCCTTTAGGAAGGTTCAGGTAGGATATCCGTAGAGTGCCAGAGGAAAGGCTGGATCCACAGAAAGTTCTGGGAAGAGTCCTTGGGTGTTCTGCCTGCATAATCTGTGACAACGGACACGGATTGAAAGGAGAGGGGCTTAAAGTAGGTCCTGGGCTGATCAGCGCCAGGTGCCGGAGATCCACTCCGTGCGGGTGAGGTGTTGAGGAGAGGCGAGGTTGGTGGATCCCTGACACTCATTTGAAAATGAATTCTTATAGTAGAAAAAAAAGGATCCTGAGTCCTGCCTCAGAAATCAATGTTTCTACATCAGTGTGATGTAGATGTGTGTGGACATGTCATTTGGAACATCATCCATCCTGCAATTTCTCCATCCTGGTCAAGTCTGCATTCCTCCACTGAATCTTGTCCCATTCCCACCTGACATCTGAAGGCCGTAAAATATAGAACAGGAGCTTCACATCAGAAGCGAGGTAACCATCTGGATGAGGATCTGAAAGTGTTGGAAGTTTGGATGATTTTATTGAAATCCTCCAGCAGCCTCGTCTGCAGTCTTTCCAGGGCATGAAATGAAAGACAGATGGGAATAGCAGCCGAGCAGAACGAGCAAGTTTGCATTACTTTATTCTCAGAGACACATCGATAACCCAGACAGTCCAATGTGATACCAGTGAAGGAAGAACGTCAGATTCATGATCAAATTCATGAACTTTTTTTTTTTTTCCCCAGAGATCCTGAAGAGTCATGCATGGATGGATTAATGAATTAATGGATTGATGGATTTGATTAGTGACTGGATGAAGGCTGAATATTAGATCAATGGTTGTATTCCATTAAAAGCTCAATGGTCTAGTGGATGGTTTATTGGACAGATGGTTTGATAGGTTAATAAATTGATGGATGTCAGTTTAATAAATTGCTTGATAACATGGATGGATGGATGGATGGACAAACAGACAGACTGTTTGATAAATTTCCAAACAGATGGATCCTGAGGTACCAGTGACCAGTGTTCCTGTACCTTTCCTCTCTTCAGATCTGTTTGATTCATCTCAACGCTCTACCTCTGTATGGAGTTCCCTTAATTTGTAGATCCATCTCAAAAGCCTAACGATCCACAAGGTTACTGAACAACTCAAGAACTTTGAGGATGGATTAGGACTGAAATTAATATCAACAGTCTACTACAAGGCCTCAGGATCACAGCCGATCACTGCACACATTAACAGAGTGATATCTGTAAAGCTGATTTGAGACGATGTCCATTTTTAAAAAGTGCTCTACAAATAAAAATGAAATTCATTGAATTGGGAGAAATATTAGACTAAGAACTAAGTAAATGGTTTGACAGATAAATAGCTGAAAAGATAAAGACACAACTTGAAAATGGGCAGAAGCGAGTTAGTTTTTTATGAATGCATGAATTGTGTAATAAATGGTTAGATGCCAGTGGTTGGGTTGTTGTATAAAGGTGGTGGATGCAGATTTTAATTAATCAAACCATTGACCAAATCTTCCATTCATCCCTCCAATAATGGTTTATGCTACAAGACGTTTGGGATTTCAAGCTTCGGCCCTATCAAAATGCAGCTGTTGGGCCCTTAAGAAAGGCCCCTAACAGTTCTTGCTCCAGGAATGGCATTTTAAAGTTGATGCTGCACCTTGGACTAAACAAATATACAAAGAAAAGAATTTCGCCGTGCTGTAATGCACATGACAAAGGCTGCTTTTTGAGTTGAGTTCTTGTGTGTGACATAACATGAGGGGTTTTTATTTTTTTTTTGGTTTCATAGATTGACAGGTGGATTAATAAATCAATGGCTGATTGGATGAAAAAGTGCTATGAATGGGTTAAAGGATGGATGGTGGATGATTAGTTGGTTTGATTGAAGGCTGAATCAGTGAGTGGATAGATGATGTGACCCAGTGATAAATGGGTGGAGGGATAACCTACTAGCTAAATGGAAGGATGGATCGATTTTTGGGTGGATGGGTGTTTTAATGGATAGCTAGATAGAAGAATGAATGGACAAAACAAACGAATAAATGGATGAATGAATGGATGGAAGGTTTGATCCATTGTTGGTGGATGGGTGTTTTATACCTAACCAGCTACTAAGAATGAATGGAAATTTTGATGGATAAATGGATAGATAGATCCATTGTTGGGTGGTTTGACGGATGGATGGATGGATGGATAAATAGCTAAAAGAGCAGCTGAACCGTGACTATTATACCTGCAGTGTCAATGTAATGGCTGTGAGTACAACAGTCTCTATTATTATTATCATTATTATTATTATTATTGTATTGCTTATGCAGTTTTACTCTAAGTGTGTGTGTGTGTGTGTGTGTGTGTGTGTGTGTGTGTGTGTGTGTGTAAGAGAGAAAGAGAGAGTGGGATGAAATGAGATTCAAAGCGAATTGGAGAGTGTGAGTTTTACACAATCATACACACATTTATGGTCAGCAACTGTTTATTTATGAAGCCCTCGACACAGGAGATGAGAGTGCTCGAAACATCAACGCAATATGTCCACATGCGCGCTCACACACACACACACACACACAGGGGATGAGACTGATGCTGTGAGATTCATACACTTTTCACTTCACCCTTGAGGTTGGACAAAATTTCTGATATCTGGAGCTCACAGCTTTTGTATCTGCTGAAACATTCAAATCACCGTGTGTGAGGGGGAAAAGAAATGATCCCTGGTCCTCCAGAAAATTTGAAGTAAAGCTGCGCTGTGGGGCATTCCATTTTTCAAAATTATAAAAAAAGAGACTAGAGAAAGAGAGAAAGAAAGAAAAAAAAAGGAAAGAAAGAAACAACACAAAAGGAAAGACTAGATAAGAAATAAAGAAATGAATGACGTATGTATGTATGTTCCAGCCATATGTCAAGCTTGTATCAGTAACAATATATCAGTCGTCTTTAAATGCTGTAGCATAAAATTTCTCCTACACATGGACCAGGAGACCCAAACCTGTTCCAGCATGACGATGCTCCTGTGCACAAAGCCAGCTTGAAGATTTGCTTTCCATGTAGTTTAAGTGGAAGATCTTCTGCTATTAACCCTATTGATCACCTTTGGGATGAATATGAACACTGACTGCACCCCAGGCCTCCTCACCATCTCACCTACATCACTACCTGATTTTACTAACATCTCCACAAAGCTAGTGGAACATCTTCCCAGAAGAGTGGAGCTCATTGTAAGTATAAATGGAGATTAAATTGAAATGGGATGTTCAAAAAGAAGCACATAGAAACATTTAGGTTAGGCGTCTACAAACGTTTGCTTCGATTAAGTAAGAATGACGAGGATTAAACCAGGTGCGCGGTTTTACACGTCTCTACACTCAGGGTTATCACATTACGTCGCTGTTACACGGCACTACGTGATCACACTCCATTCCGTCTCGTTCAATTAAGCGGCGCGCTTGTCTTTTCCGGAAAAAAAACGCTTTAAATATCCAAACTTTTATTACACGTGAAACGAGTGCAGTCCTTCACAGGGTCGGGATTCACATTAACCTCCGGCATGTCACTACATTAGCATCCAAAACTCCATTAATACGAGCCCCGGAGAAGGTACGAGCGGCGCCAGCTAACGCCGCTAACATTACAGCAGTCGCCCCCCCCCCCCCCAAATAAAACGAAAACGAAAAAAAAAAAAAACGTAGAGAAACGGCGGGTTAGACAATGAGTCATGATATTGATGAGGAGTCGCTTTTTTTCCGGCGTGCATTCATCATCTCCTGCTCATTTCTCCCCGGCGCGGTTCATTTTCTGACACAGACGCAGCGATAAATGGGCAGCTAATAAAACACGCGGCTAAAAAGATGAATGTGCTGCTAATAAAACGGCGAGTCCACTACAAAGAGCTGTTTTTATCCCATCGGCTATTAAATACTGATAAAATGTTCTACTCAGACTAGACTTTTTTTTAATTAGCATTCAGGAACACGTCATCGCTCCTGACTAGTCCACATTGAGTTCTCATTTCCCGTTATAAGAAGCTCCACTCTTCAGAGAAGATGTTCCATGAGAGTTTTTGGAGATTCATTAGAACACAAAAGTCAGATACCGACGTCTATAAGGAGGCCTGGGGTGCATTCAGCGTTCAGTCATCCCAAACGTGTCCTGCTGAATTTCAGCAGGAGATCTTCCTTACAGTTACAACTCATGGAAAGCAGATGTTCATGGCTTTTGTGCAAAGGGGCATTGTCATGCTGGAACAGGTTCAGGTTTCCTAGCGCATCAAACCTATGAAACATGTTATACAAATTTGTGCTAACAGTTTGGGGAAGGACCAAATATAACTTAAAAAGTTAGCCGATAGCCACTAGCTTTCGATTCTCCGCGTACACAGAGACGCCTTGTCTTTCGTCTATGATTCGTGACTTTGTCTGGGTAAACGATGATTTATACGCCGGCGTATGTGAGTTTTAATATGCTCCGGCCGCTCCGGCTTGCTCTAATCGAACTGTAATTTCCCGTTGTGTTGTTCTGACAGGACTTCCTGCGAATCTCTGCGGCACAGGAAATGAGAGCGGCGTTCCCCGACACCTCCTGGCGTTCCCGTCTCGTCCCGTCTCGTATCGACCGCCGAAGTCAACGCAAAGACATGAAAGTTTTACAGTGGCCCCGTTCAAACACCGAGCGAGGGAGGATGCTGGGAGGAGGAGGAGGAGAAGGAAGAGGACGATGAGGAGGGAGCAATATGTTTCTTGTCCCTCGGGCGACTTGGCAGCAGAACTCGTGTCAGAGCTTCACTCAACACGCCCCAAGCCAAGAGGAGCAACATGGGAGACGACAAGAGGAAGACGAAAGAGATAGAGAGAGAGAGAATGAGACAGAGGGATGCCAAAAAAATGAGCATGTGAGGAGGGAAAATAGAGCGAGGGAGAGATAAAAAGAAAGAACAGCGAAGATGGAGAGTGAAAAGGCGGCGCAGGATGAACTGACAGACAATTATGAGCAAAAGAGAGAGATGATGAAGAGCAAGAAGGGGAATGAAATGATTGAAACAAAGAAGTGAGCAAGAGAGAAAAATGAAGGAAACAATGAACACAAAGAGACACAGAATGACGAGTGGAAAAGGTGAGAGAGGCAGTGGAAAAGAGAGACGGTGAAGGGGTGAGACACAGTAAAAGAGACACTGTGAAGAAGTGAAAGAGAGAAAAAGACTGCAAGAGAGAGAGAGCGAGAGAGCGAGAGAGCAGGGCAGACACCACCACCTACTGCCCACCCAATTGCAGAGAAATCATCCTACAATCACAAATACTCAACAGTCTTTCAAATAAGAGACTCAAGAGGACAAACAGCAGGAGGACAAATTCCTACTATGTAGCATGACGTTCTCCACATTAGAGGAAGAGAAAATCCACTTCCAGGTGCTGGGAAATGTGTTCATCTGTGGCAACCTGAACACAAAAACAGGACTACAGCCAGATTCCACCGACACACAGGGGAGCAAATATATAAACAGTAAAATAACTCATTTTTACACTTTTACAGAAATAACCATGACCATTTATTAAAGAAGAGTAGGAAAGATCTTCTGCAGCTTTGTTGAAGTTTGGGTCTATACACTGTTAACAGTAGGATCCGAGGAGCACACATGGCAAAGATACACACAACCTTCACTCAGTAGAAGTGCAGTTACTGATGTTTTAAAGACTCTGGAAAAAGTTGTTCTGATTGTACTTTTTTACTCAAGTTAAAGTAAAGAAGTTCGGGTTCTGACATGTAGTTAAGTAAAAAGTAGTCATTACTGCTACAGCTACGTTCTACGACCCCCGCGAGTTCCAGAAATCCGTGAATTTTGGACGTACCACCGCAGCCCTTTAGTGAATTCATCTAGACATTTTGTCACTTTTATACAATAATATGTTTTAAAAAATGTTATGAAATTTGTTAGTGAAAACATTGTTTAAATTATTATTCCTAACGTTCCTGATCATTCCGAATCCGAAACTGTATAGTGTAGACTGTTTTAGTGTCACGCTGGTCATTTTCAGAAAGATTTAATCACATGATTGTCATAAGTTAACTCGCGATTAATCACAACATAATCGCACATTTCTATCCGTTTTAAATGTACCTTAAATTATGACTTTTCACGTTTTTAATACTCTAATCAACATGCGCACGGACAAATATTGATGCTTGATGCAAATATATGTTTATTATTAGTGAACCCAAACTCAACATAGAGCATGAAGTCTAAATATTCCTGTAAATGTTTTAAAGTAATTATGATGTTTTAAATGACGTAAATCATCAGGACACCAAACAGAACTTTTGCTATGTTTCCACACGGACGGTTAATGATGTGATACCAGAGAAACTGTGCCTCTTCTAACTTTCGTACGGATTACAGAATCAGAGAATATTGGTGTATTTTAAAGTAGACATTTTGAGCTTATATATATATATATATAAAATTCTGAAATAAATGCATCTTACATTCTATTTTTTAACTTTATTTTTTTTTTATATTTCTATGCAGCCCAGCTACAACTGTTTTGGCAATACAAGTGTAGAATTTTTGTCACACCAATAAAACACACTTACATTGACCAAAAAAAACTGAGAGAGAGAAAGAGAGAGATTTTTTTATTTATTTCTAAAAAGACCTGCTTAAGGCTTGTAACAGCAATCAATTATAAGTTAAATTTAAGTTAATACATCACTTAAATGAATAAATAGATAGATAGATAGATAGATAGATAGATAGATAGATAGCTGAAAAAAGTTATTTGTGTAAAAATTGGAAAAAAAAACTACATTTACATGATGTTCTTACGACATGGTATGTGCAAAATGCAGTTCATCATTAAAAACAGAGCAGAGTGGATTTTTATTGCACCTGATTTTCTCAAAGATAAAGTTGTCCATTTTCTTGTAAAAGCTAAAGTCCACTAGAATCCTGGGCTTCATCATTGCTGTTGTCACTATATTTGCATCATGGCTGCCTCTTTCTTCTATTTTATTTTTCCGGCTGATGTAGATGCCCATCTTTGCCTGACCCACAATGAGGTTTAAGATCTGACACTGTGTAAAAGTATGAAATATTGTCTCTCTGGAGACAGAAGGGACACTCGTGACCTGTCTCTGGACACAGAAGTGAGATAAAAGCATTTACAGCAATGATTCCGTGCAGGATTCTCCATTGTATATCTTCAGTTCTTTTTGTTAATGGTGGCTTGTAGAGTGTTCTCCACTGTGTTTGCTTTTCCTCCCCAGGCCTAAGGACAGAGCGCCACACTGTGTTCACTCCACCATTTAAACTTTTCTTATTATAAATCTTAACACAGGCTTTATAAAACATTTTCTGACAAATGGAAGGTGGTCCCACAAACAGGAAACACTTTCAGCTCATTTCTCAGCCTATTTAAAAATGGTTCTATGGCAAGGGCGTAGAGCATTCCTGAAAAGAGGAACCTTGTCTTACACCCTTGTATACTTCAAACATAAGCCACCGTCAACTTTCAGTACACTTTTAATGTTACAATATAAAACTCTTAGAAAATCTGAGCTAAAACCAAAAGCTTTAAAAGTTTTCCAAAAAAAATAATGTGCAACTCTGTCGAACGCTTTCTCCTGGTCTATGGAGACCAGACTCATTTTCAGCCTGAATAATTTTGAGGCACTTAAAAGATCTCAAACCAGTGAGATGTTGTCAAATATCGACCTCCCAGGTACACAGTATGTCTGATCAGAGTAAATTACTTCTTCCAGAACGCTTCCCAGTCTGGTGGCTAAAACCTTAAAGAGCAGTTTATAGTCACTGCATAATAGAGACACAGGTCTCCAGTTTCGTATGTTTGTTAGTTCTCTCTTTTTTTCTTTTTTTTTTTTTTTTTTTTGGAGTAGCATGAGGACTGCCCTCCTGCAACTCACTGGAAGCAACCCTCCAATTAAACTATTGTTGAGAACTTTCAGCAAGTCTTCCCCCACAACAGCCCAGAAGCACTTGTAGATCTCTACTGGAAGTCCATCTATACCTGGTGCTTTTCCACTCTCGGTACTTTGTAGAGCTTTAAGACGCTCTTCTGACGTTTTTGCTCCACTGAGTGCTGCATGTAGGTGTTCATGGACTTTGGGCAGTCCAACTAGGAAGACCTGCACTGTGACCTGGTCCACTTTGAGCTCGCTGGTGTAAAACTTTATATAGAAACTGCTCTCCTGCGTATTTCGGTGAGTTTGGATAAAATGTCGCAACCAGGATCACAGGTTGTGGATTTTTTTCAAGGTTAAAAAAATAATGTAGATGGTGCATCCATTTGGTCTGCATTCTGAAGCTTGATTTCTATTAGCCTGCCTTGTACTTTTAACACTAGGAGGTCTAAAAAAAAAATTTTTTTTTTAGCTGTAAAGGTCTGAATACGGTTCTGTTCTCCTGTAGGCTGTAAAAGGGATTGGAGTTCCATAATTTCGTGTTCTAATTGACTTATTGACTGAGCCAAATCCCTTGTGACATTTGCAGTGTACTGTCGACATAATTGCTTGGTGTGTACTTTGCCCAGGTCCCAGCACTGCATTTCTTCTTATCCTCTTTAAAAAAATTTCACAAAAAGGTAAAAATGTTATTTAAATGTTTATTGTGTAAAAGAGCTGTGTTAAAATGCCAGTATGCACTTTTTGGTTTAATAGATTTTAAAACCGCTATGCAGGAAACCAAACTGTGGTCCGAGAGGGCTGATAAAAACAACTCCTAAAAATTATGTTTAAAAACATAAAAACCCGTCCAACCTCGCAAGCGACATAAAATTGGACATGTGCCCATGTGTACTGTTTCTGGGAGCCATGAAATGATCGCTGTGCATCGTTTAACTCATACTTTTCGAGTATTTGGATGAGACGTGTGCAGGAAGGCATGTGGGGTTGTATGATTGCGGGCGCTGTTGTCTGTAGTACAGTTAAAATCCCCACCAACAAATAAAGATTCTTTGTTTGTTACACGTCTCGATGGCGTCGCATAAATGATCTAGAAAAAAACAAGGTTGGAGCATATATACAAATAAAAATGTGTTTCTCGAACTGGACCCTGACTTTTTACAGTCTGCCCTTCACAATCTCCTCTGTATTGTATGTGACTGGAGAATAAAAGTGCCATGCCTCCACAAGGCAGTGTTGTGGCTCCAGTCAGTAAATTTGTTACTATGGCTGTGGGTCTCTTGATAAAACAACACGTCCACCCTCTTCTGCCCCTCAATTCCGTTCCGCTCGTTTCCGGGGAAGCACGTTGCCAGTGGCGGAAAATCTGCTCCACCCGAGACCGGGGGAACCCGTCCCAACATCACCATCAGCCTGTGCAGTTTGTTCCAGTCACGAGCTGGAACACTGCTTTCGTCCCACTGTACTGTCTGCCTGGGGACACGCCCACACTAGGTGTCCACTTTTCCTGCAGCCGAATCACTTCATGGAATCAGTTCACACGTAAATCCCATAGTCAAACCAATGGATTTTGAACATTAGCATGTGCTCCAGCCGTGGTAAGTGCTCACGTAAGTGAACTACGTACTTCAGCAGGTCAGACTTACTTCCATTTGGGATCATTCGGGGAGACGAGCCTTCCATATCAAGAGAGCTCTCTTACCAAGATCCCTTCATCGATAAAGGAGGTTTCATTAGACAGTGTCAATCTTTTGGATGGGGTTGAAAGGGGAAACACATGGGTAAGTGAAACCCCTGCTACAATCCCATCAGTGTTTAATTTGTCCAGCCTTTTCTACAGTGTTTACAAATGTTCACATCCGTGAAGCCGCCATTATATTTTAATCCCCGACCACCTTTCCTGCAGCCAGGCTGCACTCCTCCACACTAGCGCCCATCACCACTCTCACACCGTGGCTTCAGGTTCGGGTTTTAAACACCACTCTATATCCAGAGAACTGAGTTGTTACTCGCAAGTAACGAAGAAAAAGTTGTTTAAAGTTTATCAAATGATAGAAAATGCAAAGTTGAGAGAAACGTGACAAGCACCCTCCCGCGTACACACTTCACGTTCCGCTCACTCACCCCCAGCATGCACTCCGCAGAGAGAGAGAGAGGGAGAGAGAGAGGGAGAGGAAGCAAATAAACAGTAAAAGAGAAAGAGAGACTGAAAGAGTGAGGCATAGTTAAAAAAAAAAGACAGACAGTGAAAGAGAGTAAAAGAGACTCAGTGAAAAAAAAAATTTCTTTTTTCCTCTCTTCATTAGAGGACAGAGACGTGTAAAGGGTGGACACCTCGTTCTTTTCCTGTCTTCTCAATGACCCTTAAAACGAGTGTAAGTAGAAAACAGTGCGCACGTGAAGTGGAAAAAGCGAGTTCTCCTAAAAACCCTGAAGTGATCATTAGACACCAGCAGCATCCTTCACCAGCAAGAGTGTGTGTGTGTGTGTGTGTGTGTGTGGTATTCTGAGCACTAAACCTAGAGATGGTGAGGCAAAAGAAGATAGAAGAACTGTGATTTCAGAAAGATAGTCACTGATGCTGTGTGTGTGTGTGTGTGTGTGTGTGTGTGTGTGTGTTCTGCATTCCTCTCACCTGCATGTAAAAGAAACAGATATAAAAGGAGAAGAGAATGCACTGAGGTCAGAGGTGTATTTTGGCCTGCAGGGGTGTGTGTGTGTGTGTGTGTGTGTGTGTGTGTGTGTGTGTCGGGACACAGATGCAACGCGTGACCTTTGATTTCTGTTCCCATGCGTCCTACTTTGTTTAGCTGCTGGAGATACGAGTCTAAAAAAAAAGTGTTGCCTGTTTCTTAGCTCACAAACGACGATGTGTGTGAATGAAAATGGTGTGTGTGTGTGAAAGAAATGTGTTCTGTGCTTTTAAAAAAGATAAGTAATTATTTGAGTAAATCAGATCATTTACATCACATTCTGCTCTTTGTGTCATTTCCTTTACAGATCAACATTTCTATTGATCATTCACTCACTGTGTTTTAGCTGTGTGTGTGTGTGTGTGTGTGTGTGTGTGTGTGTGTGTGTGTGTGTGTGTGTGTGTGTGTGTGTGTGTTAAATAAACAAGAAAGAAATATAGTTAAGAGGCATACTAAGAAAAAAGGATATTAAGCAAGGAAGAAAGAAAAGAATGAATGAAAGATAGTAAGCAAGAAAAAAAGACAGAAGAATAAATGAAGAACCAAAGAATGAAGTCATCTTTCATTTTTCCCGATAGTTTTGTCCATGTAGTGTATGACTGTAGCGTGTCGTCATCTCACTGTGAGCATCCTGTTAAAGGGAAAAAGAAGAAAAATCCAGATTCAGATTTTTTATTTATTTTATTATTTAAATGGCACATTTGAAAGCCATTATCTCGGGTTCTCTGTGGATCCTTCATGAGCTTTAAGCCGATAATCGTTCACAATTTGGACCGAACCCACACTGGTAAATTGGGAGTACAGTAAGGAACAGGCAGACGAGCCGTGTTTCTTTAAATCGGTCACTTTGCAGGATATATTAGAGACGATCAGATGGAAAAAAACACTGAATTGCAAATCATAAATGTGACTTTTTTGGATGTGGATATTTATTTATTTTTTATTTATTTTTTTTTTTTTTTTGGGGGGGGGTGTATGTTCTCTAATATTTTAAGAATACATTTTCTAAAAAATGTATTGAAATAAAGTGACAACACTGTGAGAATAATAAAGCTTCTGAAAGGACAAATTCAAAGAAATAATATCAATTATTAGTAGTAGTATTAACAAGAATAAAAAATATTAATGAACAACATAGCATTGTAATTATTATAGAGATGATGATGATGATGATGATGATGATGATTAAAATAATAATTAAGTAATTAAATAATGTGCAAGCTTTTGAAAATGGACTTTTTCTTATACTTTAATTTTATGAATCTATTTATTATTTATATTTTTACTAAATGAAATGGAAAATGATAAATAAATAAATCCATGCTGTACTGAAAACTTGTACATCTATCTCCTCGCCTTACCTTCCTCACTTCACCCTTCTCTACTCATCCCCTGCTCACTACAAAACACTGACCAATAAAGACATTTTAAACTGGGAATAAAAGAAACCTAAAAGTCCGAACTCTCACTTGTGTTTTCTGACATGTTTTCATGGTTGCTAAGAGACGATCACGGGCAGAAGAACATGGAGCTCCTACAACAACCATTTAAAAAGTGCCATAAGCTGCAGCACATTGAATCGCTGTTGTACAGGCGTCTGAGGTGTCAAAATTCTTATACTTGTCCTTCATCAACAAGCTCCAGCGTAACCAGAACATCTGCTCTCTATCGTCTGTACACTGGACATTTATTTATTTTAAATTTTTTTTTACTTACAGCTGAGAACATCTGTGTTAAAAACCAGGAGGACCAAAAGGAGTGGTTCACGCTACAGCCAGAAGTTTGTAGACACCCGGTTATAAGATTGATATGTGTTTTTTTATTCCACATTTCCATTTGCGGTTATAATTAAGCTCCATTCTACTGGGAAGATGTTCCACTAGATTTTGTGGAGGTTCATTAAGCCACAAGGGTGTTAAAAACACGTACCGATGTAGGTGAGGTGAGGAGGCCTGGTCAGGTTTTGGTCTCATAATTCAGATCAAGGAAAAATTGCATGCTGCTGCACGCAAAGACGTCCGATACGCCTCAGTTTGTGCAAACTAGGAAGAACCACATATGGCTGGAAAAGGCAGGTGTCCCAATACTTTTGTCCAATAGTGTTTCTCCAACCATGTGATTAAAAACACTCGAGTCCAGCTTGAATGGAGTCATGTGATTTAGACAAGCTGCCTGTAATTAAACCCTCAGGAGCTTTACACAATACACAACGTCTATTAACACTACAGGAAGTCGTTTTGAAGGCGGGACACTTAATTTTTTTGTTATAATATTGACGAATTATATACAGGTATATTATTGCAGCAATTTAATAAATCTATCTAATTAATAATAATCTAATATTCTGTTTCTTTTCATTGGTTTCATTGTTTGTTAATTTAATTGAATCAGTGTGTTGCTTTTAAAGGGATCATTTCACTGCATTGTAATGGCTTAAAGTTTACAGGCGCCAATGTCAAATAAAAAAAATAGTATAAAATAAGAAATTATAAAATGAAAGATAAAAATTATAAATGCAATACAATTGAATATTGCCTCACTTAAATTCCAAAATTGTAATTTCTATTGAACGAGGCCCAAAATTAATTCACTAATATTTAGAAAGCTAAATATTTTTCTTAATCTTAACTGTACGGCCAAAAATGTTTGGACACCTGACTTTATCAGCTATATGTGATTCTTTCCTAAACTGTTGGACGCACATGATTGGACGTCTTAACCAGGAGACCCAAACTTTACAAGTTTACAAAGATCTGCTTTATATGGAATGGAGGTGTGTGGAAGATCTTCTGCAATAGACCTCCATTCCTATTGCATACGTTTGCGATGAATGTGCTTTACATTCACAGTACCTAACTTTAACACCCTTGTGGCTGAATGAATCTCATTCATTCGGGACATGAGTCACGTTTGGCAAAAAATACTTATTTGTGAGCTGTAAAGCTACGGGGTGGTCTCTAGCAAAGATCATTAGTTTTAGGATTACACTGCTGGAAGCTCCGCCTTCTCTAACAATTTTCCAACGTGCCAATAAAATTACCATTTAATTACGTTGTTATTCATCACTTATGTTAAAAAAAAAAGAACAGGCACAGTGGAAACACAAAACCCAGAAGGTTGTGCTTCAATTGTGCGTTTTACACTGCAAAGCGTTCACACACTCGTTAAACATCTGTCCTGTAGCGCAGTCTCAGACAAACACATTTGCAGAAAAATACAGCTTTAAATAAACTTGCGGATCAATTCATATCACAAACATGGTCAAAACAGCACACAGGTCAGATGGTTAGCAGACAGACTTAGCAAGGCAAAGCCAAGCAAAAGCAAAGTCAGAAAAACAAGCAATCTGTATAAAAAGAGACTAAAGGTTAGAAAGCAGAGAACGTATACTTCGTGGAGATTTGGCAAATTACCATATCTTTAAATAGAGTTTAGTGTCAGTGTGTGTGTTCGTCAGTAACATGCACAGACAAGATCGAATAAACTCGCATTTTTTTGCCATATGAATGTTTTTGAATAGATTGTCTGGTGCCCAGTTGCTAATATTAACGAGTAAGCGAAATAAAACTACACAAATTTACTAGAAGTTCAGCAGCACATACAAGCAGGTTTGTTTCAGCAGAAAAAGGGGGCAGAAATAAATGTTAGAAGACTGCTTATGCTGATTGGTTATTTGTAAAACCGATGTCCTGCCCATTTGCCCCAGCCACCTGAAAAAATAAACAAAACATCGTAGTTTTTCTCGGATCAGAAATTAAATTCTCGTGAACTACTTGTTCAACCTCCACATCATGTGGTCACTTCATACATTTATTGCGAATGCTTTAGTACATTTAATCAAGTGCAGGCAGGGTGGAGTGGGTGGAGAAGAGTGATAGCAGGAGTGATTTGTGATAGAAGAGTATCTGTGAGAGTGAAAGGGAAAGTTTATAGGACTGTGGTGAGACCTGAGATGTTGTATGGTTTAGAGACAGTGGCATTGAGTAAAAGACAGGAGGTGGAGCTGGAGGTAGCAGAGCTGAAGATGTTGAGATGTTTGTTGAGAGTGACGACGATGGACAGGATTAGAAATTAGTTTATTAGAGCGACAGCGCATGTAGGACGTTTTGGAGACAAGGTGAGGGAGGTGAGATTGAGATGGTTTGGACATGTGCAGAGAAGGGACATGGGGTGTATCAGTAGGAAAATGCTGAGGATGGAGACACCAGGAAGAATGAAAGAGGACGGCCAAGGAGGAGGTTTATGGATGTTGTGAGGGAAGACATGCAGGTAGTTGGGTTGAAAGAGGCAGATGTAGAGGACAGGGGGTATGGAGACGGATGATCCACTGTGGTGCCCCCTAATGGGAGAAGTCAGAAGAGGAAGAAGAATTAATAAATTGATTGTGCACAATTGTTTGCTGTGTCCAATATTATCAACTGTTTGTCAAGATCAAAATATATTATACTACTTCTCACCTGAAATTTTTAACCCCTAAATCATCTCTCCATCAGTTGTGTAAGTAATTTAATGCAAAATTGATAAAGCCAGTTGTCAGAATCCTTTGACCTGTTTTAGGGAAGTAGTTAATTTTCGTGAAACTTCAATTGGTGACAGACATTTTCTGAAAATGGATTAACAACCAGGAAATGAACAGACACAAAAGTGTGAATTCTGTCCTGTGTCTTGCAATCAATATAAATTAAATATGCAATCAAATAAAAACATTTGTGCTGTTGAAATTTTTAAATGCAAAACAGCAGAAATTCAGCCTCATTCATTTTCAATCAACGCCTCTATGGTGCAAGATACGCCAAAATGGTAGAAATGTAGACTTTGAGCGTGGACCCACTGAGGCGTAAGCCTTACAACCCAGCACTGACGTATTACGCAGGGGCTTGGTGGGCAATGTCTGGGTCTTCAAAGACGATGCGACACCCGAGGATGAGATAGCTAGTAAGTGTCTCTTCAAACCGGGGCACCAACCCATTACCACATTCTTTTAGTTTCATAACGTTGGAGTACATTGCTGCTTTGGGACTAAAAAAGCAGGCCGAATACGGCTTTGCCCAGAACCTGGACACCTCAGTGTGCAGGTCCAGTAAGAAGGTGAGCAGGTGAGGCAGGAGAAAGGGACTAGGCCTGGACCAGGACCCCTGCAGGGTCGAGTGCGGTCTGACCCAAATTGAGCGAGGAGACTAGAGGACTCATAGAATGATGCAATAGCGTCAATAATCCACCTGCTGCTTGTCTGCTTATTAGCAGGGAGGCCCCTTCTCGGAGGGCCATAGCAGATTAACCGAATTTCTCTAGGGACTTATCCTGTGGATGCAAGTGTCCGGTGCTCGCACAGCCAGTTCACCTTTTCCTGGTCTGGGGCCTGACACTTATGAGGATAGAATGCCTAGAGCCTAACAGGTCAACACCTACAAGACATAACCTGCTCTAGGGTACAGAAAGGCACTGGCCATGCCTAGAGTAAACTCCAGATAAGAGGGGGCCACAGAGAGGGCCTGTAAATAACCTATTCTTCTCAGAGAGCAAATAGCCAGCAGAAGCACAGTATTGACTGTGAAATGCGTCTGGAATAGAGAATGGTCTCTTCCACCTTGGTGGAGAGGCCTGCCCCTCAGGGCTGTGCCCCCTTAAGGGGTCACAGCCACAACCTCCATAGCTCTGGGGGGGCAATTGAGGAATCTCCTACAGAGACTGATCCAGCCAGCTACCAGGTCCGCAAACCATGGTCTGCCCGGCCACTTTGGGGCCACCAGGAGGGGACAGACTCCGTCCTGGCAAACTCTCTTCAGAACTTGTGTATGCAGCATGACAGGAGGAAAGGCGTACAGGCACTGCCTCAGCCACGCCTGTGCCATGTCATCCAGCCCTAGAGGGGCTGGGGGGGTCAGGGATAACCATAGGGAACAGTGCGTCGTCTCTTGAGAAGCTAACAGGTCCACCTGGGCTTTGCCAAATTTCCCCCATATTTGCTCCACCATGTGAGGGTGGAGCCGACATTCCACTGGTTTCAACCCGTTTCAAAAGGGAACCATTGTGTTTTGAGAAATGCGCTTCTTGGTTTGCAAATGTTAATAATGATTCAAAAAAACCTGCAATAGCAACAACCCGTGAACCCAACAGTGATCTTTCTTTCTGCTACTTCAAATGTCAACGCAAGCTAATCTTGAACATGATCTGGGAGCTGAATAACTCTGCTTGTAGAGTCTGGAAAGTGTTGTGTCAGTGGTTAGGGCTCTGAATTACTTATTACTTATGGAAGGTCATGGGTTCACTTCCTGATATAGTCAAACTTCCATTGTTAGGCCTTAAACAAGGCTCTTAACCCTCTGTGCTTCAGGGGCGCTGTATCATGGCCGACCCTGTGCTCTGACCCCAACTTCCGAACAAGCTGGGATATGTGAAGAATTTCACTGTGCATCGATGTGTATTTTATTGTGTATTAAAAAAAAAGTTAACTGGTGGTTTGGATTCAACCCATTGAGCCAAGAAACAAAAGGTCTGATTACTCAGCTGTTTCTTCTCTTCTATTAATATTCTTATTTCATTTTCCTTAGAGTCAAAAATACACCTTTGTTCTGCGTTCAGAAGATGTGATTAAACACCACGAGACTCACTTTAGATTATAAGAAAGGCTTATTAACTCTGATAAAGCCTGAATTAAATGCTTAAGGTAGAAAAAAAAATCGATCCGGGCCAAGCACGCCGAGAGAAAGCGATCAAATTCCCAAATCCAATTTGTCTACATTTATTAACACGTCTCGCTCCAGTCCTAAAAGAGAAGCTCCTCAGAGAGCATAATCCACATGCTCCTACACCACCCGAGAAAGAACTAATGTTGTAAGCTGTTTTTAGAAAATCTTCATGAAATTTATTACAGCGCTTTTGTGTCCTCTTGATCTTCCCTCCCCTTCCATAGCGCATTTGATAGCAAAAAAGAATGTATTTTTTAAGGTAAGCGTTCATTTCCTTGCCACGCGTGTCGCCGAACATATTCTGGAAATGTGACGTACAGCCAAAAAAAAAAGTTTTTATGTCTCGTTTTATTTCATTTTGAAACATTTGGCAGGAAATCAGTGGAAATTACGCCTGAACTGCAACAGATGCTGAGTGTAAATTATGTAGTCGAGTAATCAGGAAAAAAAAGTTGTCCTTTGGATGACAGAGAAACTTAAATGCCGCCATGGACATGTAAATTATGCAACACTGAGCAGTTCGACAGTCATCTGTTAGGCAGAAAAGCCAAACACAAGATCTAAATACATGCCTGAGGGCTTCTTGTTCTCTCATATCTCTGTATACTTCATCATTTATCATTCACTACTGAGTACTGGCTCAACTTTAATGACTAATTACTAGTTTAGCTTATTTAACACTGGTTAATAATTTAATGAATGCAATAAACTACTGGGTAAAATTATGATCTATTAGTTAATAACTGAATTAAAATAATTAACCAACATTGTTAACTTATTAACTGCTGGAGAATAACTTGATTAAAATAGGGGACTAATTGTTTATCTTAATAACCGGTGGGTAATAACTTGACTAAGATAAGTTACTACTGAGTGAAATAATTAACTACTGGGTAATGACTCAATTAGTACAATTAACCACTGGGCAATATCATGATTAGCATAAGTAACCACTGGGTTTGTAGTTTTCTGTAAGGAGATCGTTTTTATAGGCCATCGGTTTCCTAGGATCTGATCCTATCAATCGATTTCTTAAGAAAATTAAACTTCCATGCTGCTTTAGTTTGTCTGACATCACGCTCGGCTTTGATAAACATGTAGTGAATAAAAGCTGGTTTTATTTTTTAAGGGAAACCGAAAAACTGTCATGCTGCTGTTTTTGTAATAAATTAATGAGAATTTCTGAAGTACTATATTTCAATAAAGAAAAGTAAAGGGAAGAAAAAAAGATGTGAACACAGGCTAAACACTGGCTATGTTATCCCCCGCACACACACACACACACACACACACACACACACACACACATTGAAATGTTGCTAAACCCATGCATATGTAATTTAATATTGGTATTTTTTTCTCCTTTCATCTATAATATCATCTCCAATCCAATGTATAATAAAGTGAAGGCTACCAGATCAATATTAGCATTTTTAGCATCAAGGTTTTCTTTTTTTCCCATTTTCAACACACCTGTTTTGTCTGGTTCTTCACCTCAACAAAAATCGTTAAAATGATTCAAACGATTGGCATGAAGGGAAAATACAATCCTGACACCTGAGAATAATCTTGGCAGCATGATGTTAATTTGGCTCTCACTGGGATTAAATTAGCAACATTGGCATTCTTATATTTAGCTTAAGAAAATGTACACATAAACAACATGAGATTCTACTGGGATTTAAGATGATCTCATTTACTAATGAATTTACAGATTATTTCATTCTAAAGCATATTGCTTTTAGTGAAAAAACAGTGAAGAAACAAATGTTTCGCTCCAAAACTGCTTGGTGACAAATAAACCGGTGGCAAACAAGCTAACAGCAGGGCTTATTAACACTAAAACACAATGTCATGACTGATATATTAGCAACATTAGCACTTTATGGTGTATATGAAGTGAGCAACTAAAACCAGAAATGAAACAGTTATTAAAGTAGAGTGGGTGAGTGAGTGGGTGGGTGGGCAAATTGCCAGACTGATCATTTCTTTTTTTACTCATTCCTTTGGGAAAAATTTTGAGGGAAAGACTGATAGACAGAAAGAAGGTGGTGAAAAGAAAGACATGAAGGTAAGATGGAAGGAAGAAGGGGAAGGTGATAGAGAAAAAAATGCAAGAAAGAAACACATTAAGGTGAGACATAATAAAGCTAGAAAGGTTATTAAAGAAGAAAGAGGGAATTATTGCAAATGAATATATTTGAGATAAGGACATGAAGGTAATGAAGGCAATAAGAAAAACACACATTATGGAACGACCTGCCCAGTCACCGCACCTAAATCCTACTACTCTGGGATGAACTGGATCACAAGAATGAAATCTCTTTAGAACATCTTTGACAAGTTTTCAGAAGATGCATGGTAAAGTATTTCAGCTGAACGTCCCAAAGCTGAGTGTGTGTAACGCTGTTTTTTTTTTTTTTTTGGCTTCTTTAGCATGTTTGCATTGTTCTTTAGCTCTATTTTAAATCTATTTTCTTCTGGTAAGGTAGGATTCTGACTTTTGTAAATGTATTTAACTCAGTTAATTGTATTTGTATTGTTACCTTGCATAGCATTAGTGACTGTAGTGGTTGGAGGTAACCCTGCTATGGCCAGTATATACTTGTACATATTTTGTTCTTTTGGGATTTTAAAATCATGCCTTGATCTCAAGTTGGTGCATCAGTCATGTGTCTTGAACCCATCTCTGTAGTCACCTCTTACAGACACAGCTCTCATTCACAGAACAGAGGCCTCTGTTGTCTCAATCTCAACAGCAGTGGTAGGTGGGCTCTGGATTTAACAGTCTGCTGTAAGAAAAGCTGAATTTATCGCAGCTTTAGCTTCCCACTATGCCTTCAACTTTCTGGCACTCACTGCGACCTGTATATCCCCACAAAACACCACTACACCAGCTGCTCTGTCTTCTGCCTATGCTTTCTCTCACTCGCCAAGAGAAACAGGTAAAGGTGGTGGTGTGGGTTTACTGTTGTCACAGAGATGGTGTTTCACACCTCTCCCTTTGTCTTATCTCACCATGTCTTGTTTTGTATTCCATGCAGTTACAGTTACCTCACCAATTAAACTCTTCATCATTGTCATCTACTGCCCTCCTGGTCCCCTTGGAGACCTCCTAGAAGAGATGGACACACTCCTCAGAACTCTCTTCTGATAGCATCTGACTGTTCTTGGTGACTTCAATCTCCCATCTGACAAACTTTAGTCATCTTGCCTTCTGACTCTTCTGAATACCTTCTCCTTGATATCTTACAGCTGCCCTTCAACACACAAGAAACACTTGTTTACCCTGAGGAGCCTCGGTATCCATGGAGCAGCATGGTAATGGTTTTCTTCCTACCTGGGAGGTCGCCCATACCAGGTAACATGTAGGGGGTCCACATCTGCCCCACACAGACGCTCCACTGGTGTCCCACAGGGCTCAATATTTAGTCCCCTCCTTTCTCCCTCGATACTCACTCTCTTGGTGAAGTCATATCCTCACATGGTTTTTATGTGGGGAAAAGCTGTGTAGGTGCTGTTAAGAAGTCACTGGAAGAACCACTGCTATGCTGATGACACTCAACTCATCTTCTCCTTTCCTCCCTCAGATACCACAGCTTCTGCTCGAATCTCTGCATGCTTCGAGGATATATCTACGTGGATGATTCACTCAGGTGAATAACTCCAAATAACTGGTCATGACTCTCTGCTCTTCCCTTCAGCCACTGCTCGCAACCTTGTGTAACTATGGACAATCAACTGTCCTTCTCCTCACATGTTGTTAATGTGACTTGTTCTTGTCCGTTCCTCCTCTACAACATCCAAAGGATTCAACCGTTTATGTCCAAAATGGCTGCCCAGGTGCATGTTCAGTCTCTTGTCATTTTAAAACTGAAACACTAATACTTGCCTACAAGGCTAAAAATGGACCAGCAGCCTCTTACCTCAGAGACCACATCACTCCTCAACTGGTACCACCTTCTCTCTGGGTAAGAGGTAAGTATACTTCAAGGCTCTTCTCTGTTCTGGCACCGAGATGTTGGAATGAACGTCCTCTAGATGTTTTAAAGAAGTGACTGGAAGAACCAAATTCAGGATGCAAGCAGAGTTTAAAAAAAAAATCTTTAAAAACTCAGTTCTTAAACAAAGCCGGCAAACTGAGCAAGGAACAGAGGCAGAATCAAAATCTCAAACAGTCCAAAATACAAAAGCCAGCAGACAGAGCAATATAGGGCAGATCAAAAACACAAACCAAAGTGCAAAGTCCGAAAGTGGTAAACAGACAGGCAGGGCAGAACAGGGATTGGGAACAAGAACCAGAGCAGATAGAGTGGTAAGAATACTCTCAGGGACTGTCAAAGCAGGTGAGATAATCTTGCACTGAGTTAATGTCTTTGTTGTCATTATATACCCGGTGTTGCGGAAAAAACGCCTTGATGGCCACCAACCCGGAAGTGCACACCGAGAAACCGGAAGGTCTTGACCAGATGTCCGAACAGGGAAGTCCCTGGATATCTTCAAGCGATGGGTGAAAACTTTCCTCTTCCTGAAACACTTAAACTAATACTTTCCAGGTTTAAATCGATGGAGACTCAAAGCACTTTTGTATGTCGCTCTGGACAGGAGCTTTTGCTAAATGCCACAAATGTAAATGTAAAATTTTTCTGAAAATTAAGTGGAGCATCTGGACATTTATATATTTGTTTGGTTGAAGTCAGTCTTCATGTTGTTGCATTAGAAGAGACAAAGAGATGCAAAAAGAAAAATCAGGAGAGAAAGAGAAAATGTCAAACATAAAGGAAAAATTTTTTAAAGAAAATTAAGGAGACGTAAAGAAACATAAGGAAAATAAAGAAGACGTTGATGTAAAGAAGTAAACAAAATGAAGGGGATGTGAAGAAACATCAAGAGACAATGAGATGTAAATAAAAGTAAAAAGACGGAAATGCAAAGTGACAAAAGAAATGATAAATACATAGAAAGTCATAAAAGGGATAAAAAAGAAGAGATTTAAAAACAGAAGAAATATGTAAAGGCACATAAAGACGTAAAGAGACGTAATGCTTGTTATAAAGCTTGATGCAACAATGCTAACCATTTGTAAACAGAAAAGCTTGCTGTCCCAGATATTCGTGCAGCCCGCTGTGCTGGGAGACCAGAGCTTTATATCATGATGGAAGATAATGAACTTTGTTTTGACTACAAAAGGGGAGGAGGAGCAGAAAGAGAGAGGGAGGGAGAGAGAGAGAGAGAGAGAGAGAAAGAGAGAAAGCTACGCATAAAGCATGCTCAAAACGAAATCCTACTGCGATAAAGAGAGCATTAAAAAAAAAAGAAACAGCAGCACCATCGTTGTCTCTCAGCAGTCTCATGAAAAATGAAAACCTGTTTTATTCAAATCACAGTCCTCGTACCTGTGCATTTGCTTAGAAAAAAAAAGGGATGTTTCGGCGCTCCAGGAGAAACGATAGGAACAAGAGAGGCGCATGAAAGAAAACCGATTTCAGAGATAAACGAGGTGAATAGCGTATCCCTTTTTTTTTTTTTTGTTCCGAAGCCATTAAATGTTCATTTTTCCACTTCACAAAACGCCATTGTGTTTACGAGTCGTTTTTATGGTGGGGGGCTCAGTTTGCTCCAGTCCCCATGTGTCCACCAGGGGCCGTGATGCCTTTTAGTAACGACAAGGAGATCAAACCATCATTAGCATCGTCCCACCCTGTCTGGAGCTCCAGTTAGAGAAGTCTAGAGTCTTAATCGTTTGAAGAGCAAAGCATGAGCATCACTTACTTCATGAAAAACTGCAAAAGCATCTGGAACTAGAGCTTCACTAATAAAAGTTTTTATCAAGGTATAAAGTTCATGGCTTTTGAATTTTCTGCATAATTATATAGGATGTGTTTAGATGAGCTAGCATTAAATGAATGCGCCGTTTCCAGCATGACAATGACCCTGTACACAAAGCCAGCTCCATGAAAATATGCTTTACACAGGTTGGAATGGAAGGTCTCCTGCTATAAACTCAATAGAACAAAAGAATAGATGAAAAAGAAAGGAAGAAAACGGTTTTCCCAGCCATATGTGGTTCTTCTCCAAACTGTTGCACAATTGTATCGGGCGTCTTTTGAATGCTGTAGCATTTTATATATATATATATATATATATATATATATATATATATATATATATATATATATATATATATATATATATATAAAGCCTTAATGTTTCCTTTCTCAGTGTCAGTAATTATAATCCATGGAAGGTCCTCACACAAAGAGTAAGACAAATATGTGTGTGTGTGTGTGTGTGTGTGTGTAATCCTGCATCAGTCTTTTGTTCGAGAGCAAACAGAATGAGGTTAATTACTTTTCTGACCTCCGCTGCAGCCTACAGAAAAGGCGATTGAGATGACGATGACGGACCTGCTGGTGAAAACACACGCTGAGTCAGAAAATCAAATAATGAATGTGAAAGCGAGGTGTACTGATATCATACTGTTCCGTATCTGGATGCTGAGGGAACTGAAAGCTGCTTTAACATCCATCATTTCTTCAAAACAAAAAGTAAAATACAAAGAAATAATACAAAATATAACTAAAGATTTATTATATTATTATAAAAAAATTTTTTTTTTAGCTTAAAAAAAGAAATTAATAAAAACATTAACAGAAGAAACTTAAAATAAACAGTCAACTGAAAAAACTAACTGTATGTATTTGTGTGTGTGTGTGTGTGTGTGTGTGTGTGTGTGTGTGTGTGTGTGTGTGTGTGTGTGTGTGTGTATATATATAATATCTAATTACAAAAAAGTTTGGACACTGTGTAAATGTAAATAAACAACAGAATGCAATGATTTGCAAATCTGAGGAAAACAGTTGCCAAGGTTTTGAGAGATAAATGTTTCCCCATACGTGTCTGATAAAGAATTCTAGCTGTCCTTTGTTGTGTTTTTCATTTCATGATGTGCCAAAAGTTCCCTCCACTTGCGCTCCCTCATTCCTTCCTCTCACTCTCACTTGTTCTTTCCTTTTGTCCTCCCTCATGCCTTCCTCTCTTTTGTTAGCATGTTTCGTCCTCTCGCTCTTCCTCATTTTTTCCTCCACCTCTCCCTCGTTTTTTAAACGATGTTGGAGGGAAGGTGAAATTAAACAGCTGAACAGAAACAGTGTGTTCTTCTCACATTAGTTTTATAAAGTCAGCAGCAAAATAATGAATAAATAATGAGCAGATAAAAAATATTAGAAAAGTTTTTATAACATATTCTTTATTATTTGTACTGAAATATACTTTATATTCATCCCACTGAAAAACCCCGAGATGTATTTTCTCCAAAAGCATTTATCATGTTTGGTGGTAAAAATTTGCAGCACCGTAGAATATTTAAAGGCATTTGGTTTGAATTTATTTTATTTATTTGGATGATTTCACACTGACAATCGAGACCCATTTTCTTTATAGACATCCCACTGGTGGGGAAAAACAAATAATTAATCACTGGGACAAGAGATGACCCACCACACCACCGTCGAAAAACCTGAGTGAGTGAATGTGTGAATGTGAGGGGACGACAGCATACAAATATCCCAGTTCACCAAACACTTGATATCCATGATCCCTCCAGATCTGCTCCTTTACCTCACAAACACCTACTGACTAAAGACTTGAATAAAAAAATACATTTTCAGCCTCGACTTGAACACTGAGACTGTGTCTGAGTCCCGAACACTGATTGGAAGGTTGTTCCATAACTGTTGGGTTTATAAGAGAAAAATCTGCCCCCTGCTGTAGTCTTCATTATTTGAGGTACCAACAAATAGCCTGCACCTTTTGATCTAAGTAGGCGTGGAGGATCATACTGGTACAGAAGTTCATTTAGATACTGCGGCTTGAGAGTGTTAAGTGCTTTATACGTCAGTAGTAGTATTTTATAATTAAGTTTATAAATAATGAGATTTAATTGGAAACAGTGAAGATGATTAAAACAGGGCTGATGTGCTCATATTTTCTAGATCTAGTGAGGACTCTTGCTGCTGCATTCTGAAATTATTTTTGTTAAAAAAATACAGACTCGAGTGCAGTGTGGTGTGTGGTGTGTGTGTGTGTGTGTGTGTGTGTGTGTGTGTGTGTGTGTCACACATCCCTGCTTTTAGCACTGCAGTGATAAAAACTCACTGAGAGAAATAAATGACGGCATTTATGATGTTTGGACATTGCAGTTTGCATAAATAATAATATTTCCACAAATGAGTTTATTTTGGAAACCACCTGAAAAGGCTTTCTGAGGTCAAATAGTACTGCACAAAATACTGTCGTGTGTGTGTGTGTGTGTGTGTGTGTGTGTGTGTGTGTGTGTGTGTGTGTGTGTGTTTGTGTTTAATGGTCTGCTATAGAGCTTTAAACCTTATTAAACACCTTTGGAATGAACGCTGACTGCACCCAAGGCTTCCTCACCTTCTCACCTACATCAGTACCTGACTTCACTCACACCAATGTAGCTAAATTAATCGCTACAACTTGGTATGGAATTAAATGTTCAAAAGAAAACACTTCATCTTATCAGGTGTCCACAAACTTTTGCCTGTATAGTGTGTTTTTTGTATAATTTTTTTTCTTGGCTCAAATGTTAGCGCTCGCAGATCAAATCGAATGTGCCTGTTCTGTCTTCCTGCGCTTTCAGATCACTCGGGGCAGAGAATAATTATAAACCCTGTCTGTCGAAGTCCCTCGAGTTTAATTATCAGCGTCAGGATGGAGAGAAAGCGGGTCAGTTTGACTTTAATATGCTAATGTCCTGATCGTTTGAGCATCAATACCGAGACAGAGTCAGAAATCCAGCGACCTTGCTGTGTTCGGATTGGCATCAAACGTGGATCTGACACTTTCTACTTGTGCATTTGTGTGGATAATGATTTTCTGTTTGGTAACTTTTTTTTTTTTTATCATTGAACTTTTTTATAAATTTGTAATAAAGCCTCGTAATGAAGACCTGCACGCCAGGATTCATCATAATTACCATCCATCATCCTTAATAGCACCTGTAGCTCAGAAAAGGAGCCAAACACAAAAATGTGCTTATTTAAAAAAAATATAAGACAAAACACAAAAGGATTTAGTACACTTCCAAAAGAATCTATTTTGCTAGCATTAGCTGCTAGCAACTTCCTGGTCAGCAGCTAACGCTCCTGCTATGTATTCTTTAGTGCTCACCCTAGTCTCTTTTTAATAGCCCTGGCATTGTTGTGCATTGTTGTGTATCCCTAGCATTACAAATACAAATACGTTTACTGTTACACCCCTATATTTATTTATATATATATATATATATATATATATATATATATATATATATATATATATATATATATATATATATATATATACACCCATTCAACTGAAACTCAAAATCAAATCGGAAAACCAAAGTATAGCTGCTAGCATAAATGATAACAGGGGCTAACTCGTCTCGCAAACATTCCACAACACTAAGTATAAATATAACAGTAATAAACCCTGCTAGCATTGCCAAATTCCCTGTAGATGTAACTCTGCTTCATCACACCATTCTGCCCGGGCTCATTTTCTCACAACAGCACAATAGAAGCGCTTTATTTCTTACTGCGGTAATAAATGCAGGACTGTGAGTACTGTTTTGGTCCGTACCTCAGAGATAAAATGACATTTTCGGAAACGTATTTCTGTCACGGATTTACTTTGCTAATCCTGAAGGGTCTGGAGCGTGACTCAGAGAGGAGGTAGTGAGGCAGCAGCGTGCCAGGATGTTTTGGCTCCTGAGAGGTCGTCCATTAGAGAGAAAAGATGCTGTTTGGCAGAAAGTGGGGTCTTATTGCACCTTCAGCAGAACTTCTTATATTTTATATATACATATATTAAGTCCCAGCAACTTGGATGATTGCTAGAAACATTTGTGTCCCTGTTGCAGCTAGCTTTGAGGTTAGCTTTTATTTTCTGTGTGTGTTGTGTGCGTGTATAGTGATTTGACTTCCATGTGACGGAGGACTCTTAAACGAGACTTTGGGCCATGACGAATTAGCTATGTGGAAAATAAATAAGTAATAAAGTCAAGACTAGTCAAGCAGGTAATCACTAGATTGTAATAAACTCCAGCCTGAGGCAGACGGCAGCTCACACACTCTATTAGGGTATAAATTAAGGGCAGATACGTTTCTGAGGTAAATCTATACTAATTTAATCAGACAGAACAAGGTTAAAACTAGCAAGACACCCAAAACTTACAGCGCTTAGATAATAAGGACATTCGAACACTCATGTTGTGTTTGACTTGCCCTTGAAACTGGGAAGTCGGAACTCGGAACGTGTCTTCCACAGTTTGCGGTGCAAAATCGGATGGAAACAAACTCAAGGACTCAATGTTCACGTTTTGTTAGCAACAAGTTAGCTGGCTACATGATGGATATTCACTTCCTGATAACAGCAAACTCTAGAAGTGTTTAACAAGCAATGAAATGATGATTTATATTCACAGCATTTATTCCATTCAAACAACTGAGCAGTTGAGAGTTAAGGGCCTTGCTCAAGGGCCCAGCAGTGGAAGCTTTGTGGTGCTGAGATTTGAACTCATGACCTTGAGACCAACGTCTTAACCATTAAGCTTCACCTGACTCCACCTGCTGAACTCAGTGTTAAGAGAACCATCCTGAGCTCCCATGTAGGAGTACAGAACCGATGGGGTGTTTTTATTTGGTCAGAGGTCAGAATTTTCCAGGTCATAATAAATGCTGGAATTAAAATTTAAATATATATATATATATATATATATATATATATATATTTGTTCAAGCGCTCAGCTTGGTTTGGTGGTGCTAGGATTTGAATTCATGATGTTTGGGGTCCAAAGTTGAATGCCTCTATCAGGAAGGTACCACTTCCCCATCAGTCTTATCACTGGTCCTGGTGTTCACTTGTTGTCTAGAATGAACATAGTATATTCATGTCTATGTATATTTATTAGGGCTGTCAATCAATTACAACATTTAATCGTGATTAATCGCATGATTGCCATTAACATTATTAATCATCGCAATTTTTTTTCTGTTCTAGATGTACCGTAAATGAATACATTAAGTTGTTAATACTCTAATCAACATGGACATGTACAAATATGGATACTTTATGCAAATATATGTTTATTATTAGTGAAACCAAACTCAACATAAAGGATGAAGATTAAATATTCCTGTAAATGTTTTAAAGTAATTATGTAAATCATCAGGAACTTTTGCTAACCCAGCCATTATGGATGCACAAGCCAGTGCACTCTTAGTGCCTTTCCCAAGCCCGGGTAAATGGGGAGGGTTGCGTTAGGAAGGGCATCCAGCGTAAAACATGTGCCAAATCAAATATGCGGATCACAAATGAGAATTTCATACCGGATCGGTCGAGGCCCGGGTTAACAACGACCGCCATAGGTATCGTTAGCCGACAGGGTACCGGTGGAAATTGGGCTACTGTTGGCCGAAGGAGGAGAAGGAGAGGAGGAAGAGGTCTACAGAGACGGCAGGAAAAGGAGCAGTGTAGGAGAGTAGAGGTTCGGGTTGGTACTTTAAATGTTGGTACTATGATGGGTAAAGGGAGAGAGATAGCTGATATGATGGAGAGGAGAAAGGTAGATATGCTGTGTGTTCAGGAGACCAAGTGGAAAGGGAGTAAGGCCAGGAACATTGGAGGTGGATTTAAACTGTTTTATCATGGTGTGGATGGAAAGAGAAATGGTGTAGGGGTGATTCTGAAGGAAGAGTACAGTAAGAGTGTAGTAGAGGTGAAGAGAGTTTCTGATAGGGTGATGATCTTGAAGTTGAAGGGATGATGATAAATGTCATCAGTGCCTATGCTCCACAAGTTGGCTGTGAGATGGAGGAAAAGGAAAGATTCTGGAGTGAATTAGATGAAGTGGTAGATGGTGTACCTAGGAAAGAACGATTGGTGATTGGGGCAGACTTTAATGGGCATGTAGGTGAAGGGAACAGAGGTGATGAGGAGGTGATGGGTAGGTATGGTTTTAAGGAGAGGAATGTGGAAGGGCAGATGGTGGTAGATTTTGCTAAAAGGATGGAAATGGCAGTGGTGAACACGTATTTTAAGAAGAAGGAGGATCATAGGGTGACGTATAAGAGTGGAGGAAGGTGCACACAGGTGGACTATGTGCTATGCAGGAGATGCAACCTGAAGGAGATTGGAGACTGTAAGGTGTTGGCGGGGGACAGTGTAGCTAGACAGCATCGGATGGTGGTCTGTAGGATGGTTTTGGAGGCGACGAAGAAGAGGAGGAATGTAAGGATTGAAAGAAGAATAAGATAGTGGAAACTGAAGGAGGAAGAGTGTAGTGTGAGGTTCAGGGAGGAGGTCAGACAGGGGCTTGGTGGTGGTGAAGAGGTGCCGGATGATTGGGGAACTACTGCAGGAGTGATGAGGGAGGCAGCTAGAAAAGTACTTGGTGTGACATCTGGAAATAGAAAGCAAGACAAGGAGACGTGGTGGTGGAATGAGGAAGTGCAGGAGAGCATTAGGGGAAAGAGGTTGGCAAAACAGAAGTGGGATCGACAGAGTGATGAGAAAAGTAGGCAGGAGTACAAGGAGATGCGGCAGCAGGTAAAAAGGGATGTGGCGAAAGCCAAGGAAAAGGCATATGAGGAGCTGTATAAGAGGTTGGACACTAAGGAAGGAGAAAAGGAGTTATACCGATTGGCCAGGCAGAGGGACCGAGCTGGGAAGGATGTGCTGCAAGTTAGAGCAATAAAGGATGGAGAGGGAAATGTGTTGACTAGTGAGGAGAGTGTGTTGAGAAGGTGGAGGGAGTATTTTGAGCAGCTGATGAATGAGGAAAATCAAAGAGAGAGAAGGTTGGAGGATGTGGAGTTGGTGAAGCAGGATGTAGATAGGATTAGTAAGGAGGAAGTGAGAGCAGCGATTAAGAGGATGAAGAATGGAAAGTCGGTTGGACCAGATGACATACCGGTAGAGGCGTGGAGATGTTTAGGAGAGATGGCAGTGGAGTTTTTAACCAGATTGTTTAACAGGATTCTGGAAGGGGAGAGGATGCCTGAGGAATGGAGAAGGAGTGTGCTGGTACCGATCTTTAAGCATAAGGGAGATGTGCAGACCTGCAGTAACTACAGGGGAATTAAGTTGATCAGTCACACCATGAAGTTATGGGAAAGAGTAGTGGAAGCCAGGCTGAGAGAAGAGGTGACCATCTGTGAGCAACAGTATGGTTTCATGCCGAGGAAGAGCACCACAGATGCCTTATTTGCTTTGAGGATGTTGATGAAGAAGTATAGAGAAGGACAGAAGGAATTGCATTGTGTATTTGTGGATTTAGAGAAAGCGTACGACAGAGTGCCAAGAGAGGAGTTGTGGTATTGTATGAGGAAGTCAGGTGTGTCAGAGAAGTATGTAAGGGTGGTGAAGGACATGTATGAGGACAGTGTGACGGCAGTGAAGTGTGCAGTAGGTACGACAGACTGGTTCAGGGAAAAGGTTGGACTGCATCAAGGATCGGCCCTGAGCCCTTTCCTGTTTGCAGTGGTGATGGACAGGTTGACGGACGAGGTCAGACAGGAGTCTCCCTGGACTATGATGTTTGCAGATGATATTGTGATTTGTGGTGAGAGTAGAGAGCAGGTTGAGAAGAGCCTGGAGAGGTGGAGATATGCGCTGGAGAGAAGGGGAATGAAAGTCAGTAGGAGTAAGACAGAATACATGTGTGTGAATGAGAGGGAGGGCAGTGGAGTGATGCGGTTGCAGGGAGAAAAGGTGGAGAAGGTGGAGGAGTTCAGGTACCTGGGTCAACAGTGCAAAGTAATGGAGAGTGTGTTAGAGAAGTAAAGAAAGAGTTAGCAGAGTGATGGAGGGTGATGACTAGTGATCTGCCAGGAATGAAAGGGAAAGTTTATAGGACTGTGTGAGACCTGCGATGTTGTATGGATTAGAGACAGTGGCATGAGTAAAAGGCAGGAGGCAGAGCTGGAGGTAGCACAGCTGAAGATGTTAAGGTTTTCGTGGGAGTGACGAGGATGGACAAGATTAGAAATGAGTTTATTAGAGGGACAGCACATGTAGGATGTTTTGGTGACAAGGTGAGGAGGCGAGATTGAGATGGTTTGGACATGTGCAGAGGGACATGAGTTATATTGGTAGAAGTATGCTGAAGATGGAGCCACCAGGTAGGAGGAAAAGAGGAAGGCCAAGGAGGAGGTTCATGGATGTGGTGAGGGAAGACATGCAGGTAGTTGGTGTGAAAGAGGCAGATGTAGAGGACAGGGTGATATGGAGACGGATGATCCGCTGTGGCGACCCCTAATGGGAGCAGCCGAAAGAAGAAGAAGAAGAGGAGCACAACGTTATTTGAATTAGAGTCATGGCAGCACTGCATATATAGAAGTAGAGCTATAGTAGCAGAACAGTGTTTCACATCAAGGCAATTGTAGCACAACATAATTTAATTTAACGCCATAGTAGTTCTGCATTATTTGAATTGAAACCATAGCAGCATAATAGTGTTTAACATCAGGGCACTAGCAGCACAACATAAATCGAATTAGAGCCATAGTAGCATAACATAGTTAGCATTAGAGCTATCAAAGCAGAGCAATGTTGTGCTACCATGACTCTAATTCGAATTACGTTGTGCTGCTAGAGCCTGATGTAAAACACTGAACTGCTACTATAGCTCTAATGCTAAAAGTGTTTCACGAGAAAGGCCCTAGCAGCACAACATAAATCGAATTAGAGCCATAGTAGCACAACACATTTAGCATTTGAGCTATAGTAGCAGTACAGTGTTTCACATCAGGGCCCCAGCAGTACAACATATTTTAAATTAGAGCCATAGTAGAACAACATAATTTGTATTAGTCATAGTTGGCTAACATAATTTCAATTAGAGACATAGCAGCACTACATAATTAGCATTAGAGCTACAGTAACACAACAGCGTTTTACATCAGGGCCAGGACAGCACAGCATAATTTGAATTTGGGCCTCAGTAGCTGAACAGTGTTTTCCACTATGGCCATAGCATCACAACAAAATATAAATTGAAAAGATATTAGCCCGGCATAATTATGCATTAGATCTATTGTAGCAGAACAGTGTTTTACATCAGGGCCCTAGCAGCACAACATAATTTGAATTAGAGCCATAGTAGCACAACGTAATTTGAATTAGTCAAAGTTGGCCAACATAATTTTAATTAGTCATGGCAGCACTGCATATATAGCATTAGAGCTATAATAGCAGAACAGTGTTTCACATCAAGGCCATAGTAGCACAACATAATTTAATTTAGAGCCATAGTAGTACTGCATCATTTGAATTGAAACCATAGCAGCACAACAGTGTTTCAGATCAGGGCCCTAGCATCACAACATAATTTAAATTGAAAAGATATTAGCCCGGCATAATTATGCATTAGATCTATTTTAGCAGAACAGTGTTTCACATCAGGGCCCTAGCAGCACAACATAATTTGAATTAGAGCCATAGTAGCAGAGCATCATTTGACTTAGAGCCATCGTTGGCCAAGATCATTTGGATTAGAGTCATAGCAGCACTACATAATTAGCATTAGAGCTATAGTAGCACAGCAGTGTTTTACATCAGGGCCCTAGCAGCACAATATAATTTGAATTAGAGCCATGCTAGCACAACTTCATTGGACTTAGAGCCATAGTTGGCCAACATAATTTGAATTAGTCATATGGGCACTAGATAATTAGCATTAGAGCTACAGTAGCACAACAGTCTTTTAAATCAGGGCCAGGACTTCACAGCATAATTTGAATTTGGGCCATAGTAGCGGAACAGGGTTTCTCACTAGGGCCATAGCAGCACAACATATTTTAAATTGGAGAGATAGTTGCCCAACATAATTAGCATCAGAGATAGTAGCAGAACAGTGTTTCACATCAAGGCCCTAGCAGCACAACATAATTTAAAATAGAGCCATTGTAGCAGAGCATCATTTGGATTAGAGTCATAGGAGCACAACATAATTAGCATTCGATCTATAGTAGCAGCACAGTGTTTCACATCAGGGCCCTAGCAGCACATTATAATTTGAATTAGAGTTACAGTCGCACAACATTGTTCTGCTACTATAGCTGTAATGCTAACTATGTTGTGCTACTATGATTCTAAATCAAGTTATGTTGTGCTGCTAGGGCCCTGATGTGAAACACAATTAGCATTAGAGCTATAGTAGCAGTACAGTGTTTCACGTCAGGGCCCTAGCAGCACAACATAATTTGGATTAGAGTCACAGTAGCAAAACATTGTTCTGCTACTATAGCTGTAATGCTAAGTATGTTGTGCTACTATGATTCTAACTCAAGTTATGTCGTGCTGCTAGGGCCCTGATGTGAAACACTGAACTGTTACTATAGGTCTAATGCTAACTGTGTTTCACATCAGGGCCCTAGCGCCACAACATAATTTGAAATAGAGCCATAGTAGCACATCATTGTTCTGCTACTATAGCTCTATTGCTACCTATGTTGTGCTACTATGGCTCTAATTCCAATTATGTTGTGCTGCTAGGGCCCTGATGTGAAACACAGTTAGCATTAGAGCTATAGTAGCAGTACAGTGTTTCACATCAGGGCCCTAGCAGCACAACATAATTTGAATTAGAGCCATAGTAGCACAACATAATTTGAATTAGAGTCATCGTTGGCCAAGATCATTTGAATTAGAGTCATAGCAGCACTACATAATTAGCATTAGAGCTACAGTAGCACAACAGTGTTTCACATCAGGGCCCTAGCAGCACAACATAATTTGAATTAGAGCCATAGTAGCAGAGCATCATTTGACTTAGAGCCATCGTTGGCCAAGATCATTTGGATTATAGTCATAGCAGCACTACATAATTAGTAGGGGTGGGAGAAAAAAATCGATTCACCAAACTATTGCGATTCTTTTTAAAAACGATTTTGAGATCGATTTGCTTACCTCAGAACTGATATATATTTAATTATTTTACTTTTCCAGAGAGGCGGTGGGAAGACGTTACCGCTTTTATTCCAACAGATGGCCAAATGTATTTTGTTGGTATCTGTATTAGATGACGTTTTATCCGTTTTAAGCTGGCGAGAGAAATCAAAACCATGGCAGAGGCAGGGGAGTAAAGCTCTTTGAGAATTGTTTAACGGATAAAGACCCTGCTTTAGTCACAGAAAATTTGTCTAATATGGTTATCGCTGCTCAATTAACCGTCTTTCTCCATATTAAGTGCTACGCACACTCATAATCTGGCCTCACAGCGCGCACTGAAGCTGCCTGCTGTCGCGAAGTTACTCGGACTAGGGCCCTAGCAGCACAACATAATTTGAATTAGAGCCATAGTTGGCCAACATACTTTGAATTTAAGTCATGGCAGCACTGCATCCATAGCATTAGAGCTATAGTAGCAGCACAGTGTTTCACATCAGGGCCATAGAAGCACAACATCATTGGACTTAGAGCCATAGTTGGCTAACATAATTTGAATTACAGTCATAGCAGCACTACATAATTAGCATAGCAGCTACAGTAGCACAACAGTGTTTCACATCATGATCCTAGCAGCACAACATAATTTGAATTAGAGTCATAGTAGCTCAACATTGTTCGGCTACTATTGCACTAGTGCTAATTATGCTGTGCTACTATGACTCTAACTCAAGTTATGTTGTGCTGCTATGCCCCTAGTGAGAAACACTATTCCGCTACTGTGGCCCCAATTCAAATTATGCTGTGCTGTCCTGGCCCTGATGTAAAACACTGTTGTGCTACTGTAGCTCTAATGCTAATTATGTAGTGCTGATATGACTCTAATTCAAATGATCTTGGCCACCTATGACTCTAATTCAAATTACATTGTGCTACAGTGGCTCTATTTGAAATTATGTTGTGCTGCTAGTGCCCTGATGTGAAACACCGTACTGCTACTATAGCTCTAATGCTATGTATGCATGCAAATTGGACAGATATTAGCCCAACATAATTAGCATTAGATCTATTGTAGCAGCACAGTGTTTCACATCGGGGCCCTAGCAGCACAACATATTATAAATTAGAACCATAGTAGCACGCCATCGTTTGATTTAGGGCCATAGTTGGCCAACATCATTTGAATTCCAGTCATAGTAGCACAACATAGTTAATATTAGAGCAATAGTAGCACTGCATCATTTAAATTGGAGCCATAGCAGCAGAACAGTGTTTCACATCAGGCCATAACAGCACTACATCATTTGAATTAGAGCAATACATATTTCGCATTAGAGCTATAGTAGCACAACATAATTTGAATTTGGCTTAGTGCAGCACAAAAGTATTCAACGTTAGGGTTAGGGTTACTACTGTTCGAATTAGGGTTAAAGCAGCATGATTGACATGGAATTGGGGTTAAGGTTAGGGTTACCACTGGTCGAATTAGGGTTGAAGCAGCCTGAGTGAAATGGAATTAGGGTTAGGGTTATCACGGTTCGAATTAGGGTTAAAGTGGCCCACCACTGTTCGAATTAGGGTTAAAGCAGCCTGAATGGAATGGAATTGGGGTTAAAGCAACCTGAATGGAATGGAATTAGGGTTAAAGCAGCCTGAATGGAATGGAATTAGGGTTACCACTGTTCGAATTAGGGTTAAAGCAGCCTGACCTGATTGGAATTAGGGTTAAGCAAGCAACGAGGCACACCTGTCGGCCTGGGACTACTGAAGGATGGGACCTTGCACGAGGAGCGCCAGGCCGAGTGGCGAAGACCAGACCTAGGGAGTCCGGCTGCGGGAGGCACACGGGGAGCTTGCACTCGTTCGACATACACTAATACATGTGCTTCACACAGCCCACAAGGGCCTGCGTTCCCAATACTACGCACAGCACTCACACACTGCTAATATGTAGACACGTTGACAAGGCTCGCCGTTCACGTGCCACACACGCTATTCCACCGACATGGCTGTTTCTCACCCCTTTTTACACTGCACTTTGCACCAAATGCGCCGAGCGCCGGCTCGAGCGCCAGGCGCGCGGTGCACTTCCGTGCAAAACGCGAGAGACCACTGCTCTCTATTCGGAAACGACGGGCCTCGGGGAACACGTGCAAGCCCGTACGAGCGAAATGTGTGCATGATTGCGCGGGATCTTGTCTTCGGCGTCTTATTTACGACGAGAAACGCTGCGAGAAAACACACTCGCAAGCGTGTCGCGGAAGCGCACTCGTTCGGCGGCCCCCGGTTGAGTCTACAACGTTCTCATGCTCGGTTTTAAGACCGGCCCACCAGCAGAGGGGAGGGAGGTTTCTGTGTGCTACACAGCGTGTACAGAGTCTGACTCGCACTGAGATACTAGAGTGATGGCAGAAGTTGCTCCCGCACCCGCCGCCGCACCGGCTAAAGCGCCGAAAAAGAAAGCCGCATCGAGAGCCAAGAAAGCCGGCCCCAGCGTCGGCGAGCTCATCGTCAAATCGGTTTCCTCGTCCAAGGAGAGGAGCGGTGTGTCGCTCGCCGCCCTGAAGAAAGCCTTGGCCGCCGGCGGATACGATGTGGAGAAGAACAACTCCCGCGTGAAGCTCGCTGTCAAGAGTCTCGTGGTGAAAGGGACACTTGTACAGACCAAAGGGACCGGCGCGTCTGGCTCTTTCAAGCTGAACAAGAAGCAGACCGAAGCCAAGAAGCCCGCAAAGAAGACCGCAACTAAGGCGAAGAAGCCCGTCGCTGTTAAGGCGAAGAAACCTGCCGCGGCGAAGAAGCCCAAGAAGGTGGCGGCCAAGAAACCTGTTGCCGCCGCCAAGAAGTCCCCGAAGAAGGCAAAGAAGCCCGCAGCGGCTACTAAAAAAGCCACCAAGAGCCCGAAGAAAGCGAAAAAGCCGGCGACTCCTAAAAAAGCAGCCAAGAGCCCCAAGAAAGCAAAGACCGTGAAGCCCAAAGCGGCGAAACCAAAGGCTGCAAAGGCGAAAAAGACAGCGCCCAAGAAGAAGTAAACATGTTTGTTTGTTTGTTTATTTCATGTCTACCTTAACTAAACGGCTCTTTTAAGAGCCACCTATATTTTCCCCCAAAGAGCAACATTTTTGATCCTCCCATGATGAAAGTGAAAGCGAATACAAGATAGGGATTTATGGCATATGAATACGCAAACTATGTAGAGTTCCAAAACAGCGACAGACACAGGTATAGAGATGCTTATGATTACATGATATATGTATCGTTGTACACATTTCACATGAATGTTGTTTCCTGATACCTGTGTCTCCCATGAGCGCGCGCTCAATCCTCAGTCACACACACACACACACACACACACACACACACACACACACACACACACACACACACAGACTATTGGGGAGGGGAGGTGTGTGTGTGTAGGGTGGGTGGGGTGTAGGCTAAGGCTGAATGAGTTTCACCATTTGTGATTGGATGTTGATCACATGGCGTACTAAGCCAATGAGAGAGTGGCTGTGTTGCCTATATCACTGAGTTTTCAGCGCGAAGCGTTCACTATTATCGACTTGTTCCTTGAACAAATCTGACTGCAGCAAAATGAGTGGAAGAGGCAAAACCGGTGGCAAAGCTAGGGCCAAGGCCAAGACTCGCTCATCCAGGGCAGGATTGCAGTTTCCTGTAGGCCGTGTGCACAGGCTTCTGCGTAAAGGCAACTACGCTGAGCGCGTCGGTGCCGGCGCTCCCGTTTACCTGGCGGCTGTGCTGGAGTATCTGACCGCTGAGATTCTGGAGTTGGCTGGCAACGCTGCCCGTGATAACAAGAAGACTCGTATCATTCCCCGACACTTGCAACTCGCCGTGCGTAACGATGAGGAGCTGAACAAACTGCTCGGTGGAGTGACCATCGCTCAGGGTGGTGTGCTGCCTAATATTCAGGCTGTACTTCTGCCTAAGAAGACTGAGAAGGCTGTCAAGACCAAGTGAAGTCGTCCAATGCTGCGTTTGTCCATACCCAAAGGCTCTTTTAAGAGCCACCCACTTTTACTCAAAAAGTGCAAGTTTGTTACTTTGTGTACATAATTGTATTCATTCTACAATGTCACACCCAAAGTAATCACAATTAGTAAGGTCCATTGGAATAATCTAGTAATCCTGACTCATTAGCGACTAAGAATCATAAATAGAATAGGGAAGTATGCTGGTTAAACAAGGTCTGAAAAGTGAAGCTAAATTGCGACGGCCGTTTGTGTGTAACTATAGAACAGAGGAAAACATTGCTGTGCAAGAGAGGCGGGGGGAGGGTGGAGTGGCGTGTTCGAACTGTGGCGCTGACTAGGTCTAAGCCAATGGTCGTCGAGTGACGTATAGCGATCGATCCAATGCAAGACGAGAGGTTTCGAGACGCCCAATGAACGCAAGGCGTCGTTCAGGCTTAAAAAGCCAGCGTTTGCTAGCGCTTTTTATCCTGTTTTTCGTCCGTGAAGTGCAGAGCTCAACACTATGGCAAGAACTAAGCAGACTGCTCGTAAATCCACCGGTGGCAAGGCGCCCAGGAAGCAGCTCGCCACTAAGGCTGCTCGCAAGAGCGCTCCGGCTACCGGCGGCGTGAAGAAGCCTCACCGTTACAGGCCCGGCACCGTGGCACTGAGAGAGATCCGTCGCTATCAGAAGTCTACTGAGCTGCTCATCCGCAAACTGCCTTTCCAGCGCCTGGTGAGAGAAATTGCACAAGACTTCAAGACTGACTTGCGTTTCCAGAGCTCTGCCGTGATGGCTTTGCAGGAGGCGAGCGAGGCATACTTGGTCGGCCTGTTCGAGGACACCAATCTGTGCGCCATCCACGCCAAGAGAGTGACCATCATGCCCAAGGACATTCAGCTGGCCCGCCGTATTCGCGGGGAGCGCGCTTAAACAGTAACTATGTCTAATATACACAACGGCTCTTTTAAGAGCCACCTCATTGTCTCAGTAAAACGAGCAAGTCTATACCGTGGTTGTTTAAACAAATGATTATGTAGTGTCCAGTTTAGAAGAATGGCGCGCTTCAGGAAACACGTCTGATTTTGTTGCTGTGTCGCTGAGCATTTAGTGTTATTGTTTTTTATTATAGATTATGTTGATACTTGGCGACAGTAGTAGTAATAATAAAATACTAAAAGAAGGTTGCTTGCTGTTCTGCACGGAGCGTGACTGCCATCTTGTGGCCAAAGTGTCACTTCCCATTCTCGTGTTCTCCTTTGTATTCTAATGGTGGAGGCAAAAAAAAAAAACCCGATAAATTAAATGAATCATAGTATTATTTCTCTCACAAATAACTTTAATATGCTGACTACAATTCTGAACATTTAAACATGGATTTAATGCGTTAGGAACAATTTGACACAACGTGAATCCAAAGCACTAAATGTATGTTTTCTCATGTTGTCCTGTCCCTGTGCATATACGTCCAAACCTGACTACACACACACACACACACACAAAAAAAAAAAAAAAAAAAAAAAAAAAAAAAAAATATATATATATATATATATATATATATATATATATATATATATATATATATATATATATATATATGATTGAATGTGTGGAAAAATGTTCATTGTCAAGAGCAACACACTGAAATAAATGAATAATGGCCCTGTCCAAATACAGTACTTATGGACATTAATTTTATATTATATATTAGAATAGATTTATTGTTAACTTTATTGTCACTGTGCAATATACATGTACAGAGCCAAGGGAAATACAGTGATCTAATAGTATAGTGTAGAGTTCAGTGGGGTGATGGTGGATGGAAATAAAGCTGTCCCTGATCCCGATGGTTCTGGTGCGTATGTTTCTGTATCTCCATCTTGATGGAAGGAGGTTAATTTAAACAGTTTGTGACTGGGATGTGAAGGGTCCTTGATGATGATGTGAGCTCTGCACAGACAACTGCTGTGCAGAGTTCACTTTAGGAAGAACTTTAGTTTTGCATAAACATTGAATCTGGGACAACCAAAGTTTAATATTATAAACACATGAGAAATGAAACTTGAAATAAAACACACATCAATGGTATTCCTTTCTTATTATGTCACTCTCTCTATCTATTTATAGCCTTTTAAATTCCTTTTTAATGTAAATCTTTTTTTTTTAAACAAAACAATCCAAAATAATAATAATTTCCTTCAATTAAAAAAATAAATCTTTCAACTATTAACAGTCCATGCTTTAGAGTAGAAATGGTGCATAAAGACAACATTCATTCAAGCTCAGTTTTTACACTCTGATTTACTCTGATGCACACTGGTTCAAACCAGATATCTGGCATTTCTTCTTAGATGCAATGTCTGGGTTTAGGCTCTGAGCTGAGGAAATCCTCAGGATTGAGTGAAGGTGTTCATCAGTGAGACTCCTGAGTGGGGTTTTGTTCATCTTCATTAAAGAGAACAGTTTCTTACATAGATATGTGCTGCCGAACACAGAGAGCGTTTGAGCAGCTTGGACACGGAGTTGAAGCAGTATGTCGGGGAGGATACATGGAAACTGTGCGGCACCCACAGAGTCGTACTTTGACTTGAGCGTGTCACTACACTGGAGTTCAATTAGCTCCACAAACGGATTACTGAGCAGGTAAAATCTGCATTTCTGGGCTTCAAAGTCGGTAAATCACCGGGTAAATTCAGCACTGAGTACGCAGAATTTTTCAGCAGTCTCGACTGACGCGCCCGCGCACTAACAAGGCATTCTGGGATTTGTAGTATTAGCGGTGAATGCGCTATATACTGGCGGGCCAGCTCTAATACACATTTGTTATGATCTCGCGGCCAAATATAATTACACCGCGGGCCAGATTCGGCTTGCGGGCCTGAGTTTGACACCCCTGCCTTAGAGTAAATTTGTGGCCAGCAATTGTGTTCGTAAAGTCGAACGGTCGTAAGTTGCATAGTTTGTAAGTCGACGACTACCTGTATTAGAAATATCCCTGTATACCAGTAAACACTAGTATGAAGTGTTTTTGGTCTATTTTTTTTAAAGTTTTATTCGTGTATGTTGTTTGTTTGTTTGTTCTGATCTCATCTCAAACCTAATTCTTCTACTACATCTACTACTACTACTACTACTACTAATAACCATGATCCTAATAATTATTCTTAGTAAGTTGTGGAATGAGTTAAGAATAGGGTTTGATGAATACCATAAATAATAATAATGATTGCTTAAGGCAGCATGGTGTGCTGCTATTCTATCTTGCCTGCTATTGTGTAAACAAATCTAGAAAGTGCACATTCCTCCCTAACTTTTGTTGATTACTAAAGTCAAGTCAAGTCAAGGGAATTGTTCACTTTATTAATGATGCCGGTCTACACTACATGGTACGTTATTAGGAAATATAAAAAGAGATATATAGCATATACTGCAGTTCCTATTCAGGTGAGAGCTCAGTGAGCATACACACTCTTAGTGAAAGTGGAGCAGTTAACAATAAAAATGTGTCATGATGCAATAAGTCATGATGCACTGTCCAAATACATAGAGGCCATACTGTATATTTTGCAGTATAGGTAAAAGATGCACACACTCAATGACAACAAGTGTGGTCCTATCCAAATATTTCTGGACACTAGGGCAGTTTGAGCACTGGGTTTGTTCAGCTTGTCAGCTCATGCTGTGGTGAAATGATGTTCACGAATGATTTGTGAATTCCTGTCACTTTTCTGCACTCATATTTGCATCTGTATATATTTTTTCTCAATAAAGGAACGTTTCCCACTTTTTTAAGGTGCGATCAAAATATTTGTGCTGTAAAAGTGAATGTGTATCTGAAGCATCATCTGCCTCTGAAACTTCGTCCAATTGAATTGGAAAAATAATATACATATATTTACTCAATGTTCTACAGCCCATGTAGGTACACACAATGCTCACTCATTCTGATGCTTGACCTATGTGAGATATGTATGGATAACTGACTACTTCTACTACTACTACTAATACGACTACTACTATTGCTACTACTGCTACTGCAAATGGTACTACATTAATAGAAATGAGAATAATACTTGTTAATATTAATAATAATCATGGGCCATTCCTACAAAAATCATGCTATATTTCTTGTGTTGAAAAGAGTATTACAAGATTAACGCTACTGCTACTACTACTGGTAGTGGTGGCAGCAGGGCAGTGGTGGTCCAGTGGTTAAGGCTCTGGGTTACTGCTCATAAGGTCAGGGGTTCAAGCCTCAGCACTGCCAAATTGCCACTGTTGAGCCCTTGAGCAAGGCACTTAGCCCTATCAGCTCCAGGGGTGCCGTAACCTTTTAATTGCACATGTACAGTAGCTCATTATTTTGTCCCCCATCAGGTTTAAACCTTTTTGGTCAGTGGTGGCTGAGTGTGTAAGTAACTGAAAGCATAGTGTGTGCAATATTTTGCATTCCTCATGATGATATAAGCCTACTTAATGCAACAAGAACTGCAATTTGATTAATACTTCTACTGGAATAAAAATTGCAACTGAGTCAAAACAGTTCTGATTATAATCCTCAATTGAAATATTTGTGTGTTAAACGGCATTAAGTGTACCATGTTGTGAGCAAAAACGAAATTAAATTCATTCCACTACATGACTATTACTATTTATATAATTACTATGTTTGTGTGGACAAAAAGCCTGAGAAAGTACAAGACTCTAGCATGTTAACGGCTGTGGCGTTTAGCTTTGAAGACATCCCTCGCCTGTTCTCAAGTAGGTACTGTGAAGAGAGAATAAATAGGCGGCCATTGCAGGGGCTTCTTTATTGAGCAGCTTGACTTTGTGACTAGCAGCACCATGTCTGGAAGAGGAAAGATCTGTGTAAAATTTATCTGGGGAAATAACAGAGAAGTGACGACAAGAACACTTTTGTTGAAACCAAAAGAACTAGGAGTCCTTAATGCAGTTAAACTCGGCAATAACTTATTAATAGCTTTCTGTAAAAATGTAACACGGGCAATAAACAGGGACGAAGATTGGATAGGGGAAAATAAATCTTGGCTAAAAAAGAGGGGAAAAGGAAGACAAAATATACCATTCTATAAATTAACATATGGGGATCAAATATTGAAATATGAACATTTAAATATTGACTGGATAAATTCATCCAGCAAAAACATCTATAAAAAAAATTATCAAACATTCACACGGCGGGTTATACAAACACAAATATCTTAACACGGCAGAAAGCGAACAGTGCATTTATAACGTTAATACAAAAAATATCTCAGAAAATGTGCGCGATGTGGCATGGTTAATAAGTGTAGGCAGGCTAGCAGTATGCTGCGTTGTGAAATGGAGCTGTTTTGTAAAAACTAAAGAATGCCCTATAAACAATTGTACTGAGGATGAAACCGTCTATCACCTCCTTATACACTGTCCACGCTCAGAGGAGATATGGCAAAAAGTCGTGAAAACTGGATTGAATATCCATATAAATGAGAAAACTATTAGGTACGGCATTTTTGAAAAAGATTTGGACAAAAAAACAAAGGAATTCTTTTGGATGGTGATATGTATTGTAAACTATAAAATATGGAAAACACGATGCATGATTATTATTAATCAGTGCCATATTCCCGCTGAGAGTGTTTTTAAACAGATTTTGTGTGAATTAAAGAGACAAAGGACAATAGATAGAAGAACTAGAATGAAACATCCTTGGTACTTGTTAAACATGTGAAATGAGGAATGTATAGATACATATAGATAGGTATGTACTAGTGTATGATTATAGGTATGTGTATATAGATTTGTCCGTAGGTGTATATTTGTGTTTTTCTACATTACAGATGAGTGTCTCTGTATATATATATATATATATATATAGAGAGAGAGAGAGAGAGAGAGAGAGAGAGAGAGTGGTACCTCGACATACGAGTTTAATTCGTTCCGTAACCTTGCTCGTATGTCAAATTGCTCGTATTTCAAAGCAAATTTCCCCATTGAAATTAATTGAAATGCCATTAATCCGTTCCAGCCCCCAAAATGCGACCCCAGTTGTTTTTGTTACGTGTTTTTGAATAAGAAAAAAATATTTATAAATGACAAATATTGTATAAAACATAATAAAAGAGTATGTAAAGATATAATAAGGTTTTATTCAGTGTATTTTCCTTGGAGATGAGACGACTTGAGCTAACGAAAACGCCGGTGGGGGGTGAGTGTGTGTGTGTGTGAGTTTGCGGAGGCGGAGGGAAAACTCGTTTTTTACTAATCACTCCTGCACACTACGTATCCCTAAACTCAAATTTTTTTACTTTTTCTTCTTTGCTTATTGTTACTTATCCGCTTGAACTTTTCCCGGCGGCAGCGTAACAACTCATTAGTTCATGCTCGTGGAATGATGAGATGGACAACATTAGCCGATGCATACCACTTTACTTGTTTTTATGAAGATAGATTCGCAGGGTTACAGTATAATATAACTCCCAGGTGGATAAACTTGGATTAACCGACCGCACTGCAGAACACAAATCATATAAATCGCACACAGGAAAAACATCCAGCCCGCACACTTCTTTCCCGCACTACACTACCCATAATGCATTTTACTCTGGACTTCAATACCCAGAGATAGTAGCCTTAAAGAAACAGCTCTCATTTTCCCTCTAATGCAACACTATCTTAAATATATATCGTGTGCTCACGAGGAGCCTGAAAGACTATTCAGGGTTTTTTTTGTTTTTTGGTTTTTTTTTACTAAATTTAAGATTGTTTATACTTTTTCTCCCCTTTCATGCTAAGAATTATGTGTATGAAATGATATGATGACATTATTTTTCCTAGTATGTACTTACTTGTCAAACTGTTTTGCATGTCAACACTATTTCTCACTGTTTACATATGTACTGAAAACGTTCCATTGTCTTATGTGATACAAGTATATTGTTGTATGTATATCTTGTGGATTTGATTTACTCAATAAAGTCATTTAAAAAAGGTTAATAAGTGTAGGCAGCCTAGCAGTATGTTGCGTTGTGAAATAGAGCTGTTTTGTATCAACTAAAGAATGTCCTATAAACAATTAGTACTGAGGATGAAACCGTGGATCACCTCCTAATACATTGTCCACGTGATATGGCCAAAAGTCATGAAAATTGGACTGAATATTCATATAAATGAGAACACTATTAGGTATTAGGTAAAACTATTAGGGCCCTAACAGCACACCAATTTCAATTAGAACCATAGTAGCGCAACATAATTTGAATTGGAGTCATAGTAGCACAACATTGTTCTTCTCCTATAGCTCTAATGTTAACTGGTTCACATACGGGCTATTTAGCAGCGCAACATAATTTGAATTATAGTCATAACAGCACTGTGTAATTTAGCATTAGAGCTGCAGAACAGTGTTTCACACCAGGGCCATAGCAGCACAACATAATTTAAATTAGAGCCATCTTTGCACAACATCTTTTTAATTAGAGCAATGGCAGCACAACAGTGTTTCCCATTAGCGCCCTAGCAGCACAACACTTTGATTTAGAGTCATAGTAGCCCAACATTGTTCTGCTACTATAGCTCTAATTCTATCTATGTTTTGCTACTATGGCTCTAATTCAAATTACGTTGTTCTGCTACTATAGCTCTAATGCTAACTGTGTTTAACATCAAGGCCATAGTAGCACAATGTGATTTAAATTAGTCATAGCAGCACTGCATATACAACAGAGCTATAAGTAGCAGTGCAGTTCCACATCAGGGCCCTAGAAGCACAACATAATTTGAATTAGAGCCATAGTAGGAACCCAGCCATTAGGAACCCAGCCATTAGGGGGGCACAAGCCAGTGCACTCTTAGTGCCGGTCCCAAGCACGGGTAAATGGGGAGGGTTGCGTTAGGAAGGGCATCCAGCGTAAAACATGTGCCAAATCAAATATGCGGATCACAAAGGAGAATTTCATACCGGATCGGTCGAGGCCCGGGTTAACAACAACCGCCACAGGTATCGTTAGCTGACAGGGTACCGGTGGAAATTGGGCTACTGTTGGCCGAAGGAGGAGAAGGAGAGGAGGAAGACGTCTACAGAGACTGCAGGAAAAGGAGCAGTGCAGGAGAGTTGAGGTTCGGGTTGGTACTTTAAATGTTGGTACTATGACAGGTAAAGGGAGAGAGATAGCTGATATGATGGAGAGGAGAAAGGTAGATATGCTGTGTGTTCAGGAGACCAAGTGGAAAGGGAGTAAGGCCAGGAACATTGGAGGTGGGTTTAAACTGTTTTATCATGGTGTGGATGGGAAGAGAAATGGTGTAGGGGTGATTCTGAAGGAAGAGTACAGTAAGAGTGTAGTAGAGGTGAAGAGAGTTTCTGATAGGGTGATGATCGTGAAGGTGGAAGTTGAAGGGATGATGATAAATGTCATCAGTGCCTATGCTCCACAAGTTGGCTGTGAGATGGAGGAAAAGGAAAGATTCTGGAGTGAATTAGATGAAGTGGTAGATGGTGTACGTAGGAAAGAACGATTGGTGATTGGGGCATTTTTTAATGGGCATGTAGGTGAAGGGAACAGAGGTGATGAGGAGGTGATGGGTAGGTATGGTTTTAAGGAGAGGAATGTGGAAGGGCAGATGGTGGTAGATTTTGCTAAAAGGATGGAAATAGCAGTGGTGAACACGTATTTTAAGAAGAAGGAGGATCATAGGGTGACGTATAAGAGTGGAGGAAGGTGCACACAGGTGGACTATGTGCTATGCAGGAGATGCAACCTGAAGGAGATTGGAGACTGTAAGGTGTTGGCGGGGGACAGTGTAGCTAGACAGCATCGGATGGTGGTCTGTAGGATGGTTTTGGAGGCGAAGAATAAGAGGAGGAAAGTAAGGATTGAAAGAAGAATAAGATGGTGGAAACTGAAGGAGGAAGAGTGTAGTGTGAGGTTCAGGGAAGAGGTCAGACAGGGGCTTGGTGGTGGTGAAGAGGTGCCGGATGATTGGGCAACTACTGCAGGAGTGATGATGGAGGCAGCTAGAAAAGTACTTGGTGTGACATCTGGAAATAGAAAGCAAGACAAGGAGACGTGGTGGTGGAATGAGGAAGTGCAGGAGAGCATTAGGGGAAATAGGTTGGCAAAACAGAAGTGGGATCGACAGAGTGATGAGAAAAGTAGGCAGGAGTACAAGGAAATGCGGCAGCAGGTAAAAAGGGATGTGACGAAAGCCAAGGAAAAGGCATATGAGGAGCTGTATAAGAGGTTGGACACTAAGGAAGGAGAAAAGGAGTTATACTGATTGGCCAGGCAGAGGGACCGAGCTGGGAAGGATGTACTGCAAGTTAGAGCAATAAAGGATGGAGATGGAAATGTGTTGACTAGTGAGGAGAGTGTGTTGAGAAGGTGGAGGGAGTATTTTGAGCAGCTGATGAATGAGGAAAATCACAGAGAGAGAGAAGGTTGGAGGATGTGGAGTTGGTGAAGCAGGATGTAGATAGGATTAGTAAGGAGGAAGTGAGAGCAGCGATTAAGAGGATGAAGAATGGAAAGTCGGTTGGACCAGATGACATACCGGTAGAAGCGTGGAGATGTTTAGGAGAGATGGCAGTGGAGTTTTTAACCAGATTGTTTAACAGGATTCTGGAAGGGGAGAGGATGCCTGAGGAATGGAGAAGGAGTGTGCTGGTACCGATCTTTAAGCATAAGGGAGATGTGCAGACCTGCAGTAACTACAGGGGAATTAAGTTGATCAGTCACACCATGAAGTTATGGGAAAGAGTAGTGGAAGCCAGGCTGAGAGAAGAGGTGACCATCTGTGAGCAACAGTATGGTTTCATGCCGAGGAAGAGCACCACAGATGCCTTATTTGCTTTGAGGATGTTGATGGAGAAGTATAGAGAAGGGCAGAAGGAATTGCATTGTGTATTTGTGGATTTAGAGAAACCGTACAACAGAGTGCCAAGAGAGGAGTTGTGGTATTGTATGAGGAAGTCAGGTGTGTCAGAGAAGTATGTAAGGGTGGTGCAGGACATGTATGAGGACAGTGTGACGGCAGTGAAGTGTGCAGTAGGTGCGACAGACTGGATCAGGGTGAAGGTTGGACTGCATCAAGGATCGGCCCTGAGCATTTTCCTGTTTGCAGTGGTGATGGACAGGTTGACGGACAAGGTCAGACAGGAGTCTCCCTGGACTATGATGTTTGCAGATGATATTGTGATTTGTGGTGAGAGTAGAGAGCAGGTTGAGAAGAGCCTGGAGAGGTGGAGATATGTGCTGGAGAGAAGGGAAATGAAAGTCAGTAGGAGTAAGACAGAGTACATGTGTGTGAATGAGAGGGAGAGCAGTGGAGTGATGCAGTTGCAGGGAGAAGAGGTGGAGAAGGTGGAGGAGTTCAGGTACCTGGGGTCAACAGTGCAAAGTAATGGAGAGTGTGTTAGAGAAGTAAAGAAAAGAGTGCAGGCAGGGTGGAGTGGGTGGAGAGGAGTGACAGGAGTGATTTGTGATAGTAGGGTATCTGCAGGAATGAAAGGGAAAGTTTATAGGACTGTGGTGAGACCTGCGATGTTGTATGGATTAGAGACAGTGGCATTGAGTAAAAGGCAGGAGGCAGAGCTGGAGGTAGCACAGCTGAAGATGTTAAGGTTTTCGTTGGGAGTGACGAGGATGGACAAGATTAGAAATGAGTTTATTAGAGGGACAGCACATGTAGGATGTTTTGGTGACAAGGTGAGGGAGGCGAGATTGAGATGGTTTGGACATGTGCAGAGGAGGGACATGAGTTATATTGGTAGAAGTATGCTGAAGATGGAGCCACCAGGTAGGAGGAAAAGAGGAAGGCCAAGGAGGAGGTTCATGGATGTGGTGAGGGAAGACATGCAGGTAGTTGGTGTGAAAGAGGCAGATGTAGAGGACAGGGTGATATGGAGACGGATGATCCGCTGTGGCGACCCCTAATGGGAGCAGCCGAAAGAAGAAGAAGAAGAGGAGCACAACGTTATTTGAATTAGAGTCATGGCAGCACTGCATATATAGAAGTAGAGCTATAGTAGCAGAACAGTGTTTCACATCAAGGCAATTGTAGCACAACATAATTTAATTTAACGCCATAGTAGTTCTGCATTATTTGAATTGAAACCATAGCAGCATAATAGTGTTTAACATCAGGGCACTAGCAGCACAACATAAATCGAATTAGAGCCATAGTAGCATAACATAGTTAGCATTAGAGCTATCAAAGCAGAGCAATGTTGTGCTACCATGGCTCTAATTCGAATTACGTTGTGCTGCTAGAGCCCTGATGTAAAACACTGAACTGCTACTATAGCTCTAATGCTAAAAGTGTTTCACGAGAAAGGCCCTAGCAGCACAACATAAATCGAATTAGAGCCATAGTAGCACAACACATTTAGCATTTGAGCTATAGTAGCAGTACAGTGTTTCACATCAGGGCCCCAGCAGTACAACATATTTTAAATTAGAGCCATAGTAGAACAACATAATTTGTATTAGTCATAGTTGGCTAACATAATTTCAATTAGAGACATAGCAGCACTACATAATTATGCATTAGATCTATTGTAGCAGAACAGTGTTTTACATCAGGGCCCGGACAGCACAGCATAATTTGAATTTGGGCCTCAGTAGCTGAACAGTGTTTCCCACTATGGCCATAGCATCACAACAAAATATAAATATTAGAAAAGATATTAGCCCGGCATAATTATGCATTAGATCTATTGTAGCAGAACAGTGTTTTACATCAGGGCCCTAGCAGCACAACATAATTTGAATTAGAGCCATAGTAGCACAACGTAATTTGAATTAGTCAAAGTTGGCCAACATAATTTTAATTAGTCATGGCAGCACTGCATATATAGCATTAGAGCTATAATAGCAGAACAGTGTTTCACATCAAGGCCATAGTAGCACAACATAATTTAATTTAGAGCCATAGTAGTACTGCATCATTTGAATTGAAACCATAGCAGCACAACAGTGTTTCAGATCAGGGCCCTAGCATCACAACATAATTTAAATTGAAAAGATATTAGCCCGGCATAATTATGCATTAGATCTATTTTAGCAGAACAGTGTTTCACATCAGGGCCCTAGCAGCACAACATAATTTGAATTAGAGCCATAGTAGCACAGCAGTGTTTTACATCAGGGCCCTAGCAGCACAATATAATTTGAATTAGAGCCATGCTAGCACAACTTCATTGGACTTAGAGCCATAGTTGGCCAACATAATTTGAATTAGTCATATGGGCACTAGATAATTAGCATTAGAGCTACAGTAGCACAACAGTCTTTTAAATCAGGGCCCTAGCAGCACAATATAATTTGAATTAGAGCCATGCTAGCACAACTTCATTGGACTTAGAGCCATAGTTGGCCAACATAATTTGAATTAGTCATATGGGCACTAGATAATTAGCATTAGAGCTACAGTAGCACAACAGTCTTTTAAATCAGGGCCAGGACTTCACAGCATAATTTGAATTTGGGCCATAGTAGCGGAACAGGGTTTCTCACTAGGGCCATAGCAGCACAACATATTTTAAATTGGAGAGATAGTTGCCCAACATAATTAGCATCAGAGATAGTAGCAGAACTGTGTTTCACATCAAGGCCCTAGCAGCACAACATAATTTAAAATAGAGCCATTGTAGCAGAGCATCATTTGGATTAGAGTCATAGGAGCACAACATAATTAGCATTCGATCTATAGTAGCAGCACAGTGTTTCACATCAGGGCCCTAGCAGCACATTATAATTTGAATTAGAGTTACAGTCGCACAACATTGTTCTGCTACTATAGCTGTAATGCTAACTATGTTGTGCTACTATGATTCTAAATCAAGTTATGTTGTGCTGCTAGGGCCCTGATGTGAAACACAATTAGCATTAGAGCTATAGTAGCAGTACAGTGTTTCACGTCAGGGCCCTAGCAGCACAACATAATTTGGATTAGAGTCACAGTAGCAAAACATTGTTCTGCTACTATAGCTGTAATGCTAAGTATGTTGTGCTACTATGATTCTAACTCAAGTTATGTCGTGCTGCTAGGGCCCTGATGTGAAACACTGAACTGTTACTATAGGTCTAATGCTAACTGTGTTTCACATCAGGGCCCTAGCGCCACAACATAATTTGAAATAGAGCCATAGTAGCACATCATTGTTCTGCTACTATAGCTCTATTGCTACCTATGTTGTGCTACTATGGCTCTAATTCCAATTATGTTGTGCTGCTAGGGCCCTGATGTGAAACACAGTTAGCATTAGAGCTATAGTAGCAGTACAGTGTTTCACATCAGGGCCCTAGCAGCACAACATAATTTGAATTAGAGCCATAGTAGCACAACATAATTTGAATTAGAGTCATCGTTGGCCAAGATCATTTGAATTAGAGTCATAGCAGCACTACATAATTAGCATTAGAGCTACAGTAGCACAACAGTGTTTCACATCAGGGCCCTAGCAGCACAACATAATTTGAATTAGAGCCATAGTAGCAGAGCATCATTTGACTTAGAGCCATCGTTGGCCAAGATCATTTGGATTATAGTCATAGCAGCACTACATAATTAGTAGGGGTGGGAGAAAAAAATCGATTCACCAAACTATTGCGATTCTTTTTAAAAACGATTTTGAGATCGATTTGCTTACCTCAGAACTGATATATATTTAATTATTTTACTTTTCCAGAGAGGCGGTGGGAAGACGTTACCGCTTTTATTCCAACAGATGGCCAAATGTATTTTGTTGGTATCTGTATTAGATGACGTTTTATCCGTTTTAAGCTGGCGAGAGAAATCAAAACCATGGCAGAGGCAGGGGAGTAAAGCTCTTTGAGAATTGTTTAACGGATAAAGACCCTGCTTTAGTCACAGAAAATTTGTCTAATATGGTTATCGCTGCTCAATTAACCGTCTTTCTCCATATTAAGTGCTACGCACACTCATAATCTGGCCTCACAGCGCGCACTGAAGCTGCCTGCTGTCGCGAAGTTACTCGGACTAGGGCCCTAGCAGCACAACATAATTTGAATTAGAGCCATAGTTGGCCAACATACTTTGAATTTAAGTCATGGCAGCACTGCATCCATAGCATTAGAGCTATAGTAGCAGCACAGTGTTTCACATCAGGGCCATAGAAGCACAACATCATTGGACTTAGAGCCATAGTTGGCTAACATAATTTGAATTACAGTCATAGCAGCACTACATAATTAGCATAGCAGCTACAGTAGCACAACAGTGTTTCACATCATGATCCTAGCAGCACAACATAATTTGAATTAGAGTCATAGTAGCTCAACATTGTTCGGCTACTATTGCACTAGTGCTAATTATGCTGTGCTACTATGACTCTAACTCAAGTTATGTTGTGCTGCTATGCCCCTAGTGAGAAACACTATTCCGCTACTGTGGCCCCAATTCAAATTATGCTGTGCTGTCCTGGCCCTGATGTAAAACACTGTTGTGCTACTGTAGCTCTAATGCTAATTATGTAGTGCTGATATGACTCTAATTCAAATGATCTTGGCCACCTATGACTCTAATTCAAATTACATTGTGCTACAGTGGCTCTATTTGAAATTATGTTGTGCTGCTAGTGCCCTGATGTGAAACACCGTACTGCTACTATAGCTCTAATGCTATGTATGCATGCAAATTGGACAGATATTAGCCCAACATAATTAGCATTAGATCTATTGTAGCAGCACAGTGTTTCACATCGGGGCCCTAGCAGCACAACATATTATAAATTAGAACCATAGTAGCACGCCATCGTTTGATTTAGGGCCATAGTTGGCCAACATCATTTGAATTCCAGTCATAGTAGCACAACATAGTTAATATTAGAGCAATAGTAGCACTGCATCATTTAAATTGGAGCCATAGCAGCAGAACAGTGTTTCACATCAGGCCATAACAGCACTACATCATTTGAATTAGAGCAATACATATTTCGCATTAGAGCTATAGTAGCACAACATAATTTGAATTTGGCTTAGTGCAGCACAAAAGTATTCAACGTTAGGGTTAGGGTTACTACTGTTCGAATTAGGGTTAAAGCAGCATGATTGACATGGAATTGGGGTTAAGGTTAGGGTTACCACTGGTCGAATTAGGGTTGAAGCAGCCTGAGTGAAATGGAATTAGGGTTAGGGTTATCACGGTTCGAATTAGGGTTAAAGTGGCCCACCACTGTTCGAATTAGGGTTAAAGCAGCCTGAATGGAATGGAATTGGGGTTAAAGCAACCTGAATGGAATGGAATTAGGGTTAAAGCAGCCTGAATGGAATGGAATTAGGGTTACCACTGTTCGAATTAGGGTTAAAGCAGCCTGACCTGATTGGAATTAGGGTTAAGCAAGCAACGAGGCACACCTGTCGGCCTGGGACTACTGAAGGATGGGACCTTGCACGAGGAGCGCCAGGCCGAGTGGCGAAGACCAGACCTAGGGAGTCCGGCTGCGGGAGGCACACGGGGAGCTTGCACTCGTTCGACATACACTAATACATGTGCTTCACACAGCCCACAAGGGCCTGCGTTCCCAATACTACGCACAGCACTCACACACTGCTAATATGTAGACACGTTGACAAGGCTCGCCGTTCACGTGCCACACACGCTATTCCACCGACATGGCTGTTTCTCACCCCTTTTTACACTGCACTTTGCACCAAATGCGCCGAGCGCCGGCTCGAGCGCCAGGCGCGCGGTGCACTTCCGTGCAAAACGCGAGAGACCACTGCTCTCTATTCGGAAACGACGGGCCTCGGGGAACACGTGCAAGCCCGTACGAGCGAAATGTGTGCATGATTGCGCGGGATCTTGTCTTCGGCGTCTTATTTACGACGAGAAACGCTGCGAGAAAACACACTCGCAAGCGTGTCGCGGAAGCGCACTCGTTCGGCGGCCCCCGGTTGAGTCTACAACGTTCTCATGCTCGGTTTTAAGACCGGCCCACCAGCAGAGGGGAGGGAGGTTTCTGTGTGCTACACAGCGTGTACAGAGTCTGACTCGCACTGAGATACTAGAGTGATGGCAGAAGTTGCTCCCGCACCCGCCGCCGCACCGGCTAAAGCGCCGAAAAAGAAAGCCGCATCGAGAGCCAAGAAAGCCGGCCCCAGCGTCGGCGAGCTCATCGTCAAATCGGTTTCCTCGTCCAAGGAGAGGAGCGGTGTGTCGCTCGCCGCCCTGAAGAAAGCCTTGGCCGCCGGCGGATACGATGTGGAGAAGAACAACTCCCGCGTGAAGCTCGCTGTCAAGAGTCTCGTGGTGAAAGGGACACTTGTACAGACCAAAGGGACCGGCGCGTCTGGCTCTTTCAAGCTGAACAAGAAGCAGACCGAAGCCAAGAAGACCGCAAAGAAGACCGCAACTAAGGCGAAGAAGCCCGTCGCTGTTAAGGCGAAGAAACCTGCCGCGGCGAAGAAGCCCAAGAAGGTGGCGGCCAAGAAACCTGTTGCCGCCGCCAAGAAGTCCCCGAAGAAGGCAAAGAAGCCCGCAGCGGCTACTAAAAAAGCCACCAAGAGCCCGAAGAAAGCGAAAAAGCCGGCGACTCCTAAAAAAGCAGCCAAGAGCCCCAAGAAAGCAAAGACCGTGAAGCCCAAAGCGGCGAAACCAAAGGCTGCAAAGGCGAAAAAGACAGCGCCCAAGAAGAAGTAAACATGTTTGTTTGTTTGTTTATTTCATGTCTACCTTAACTAAACGGCTCTTTTAAGAGCCACCTATATTTTCCCCCAAAGAGCAACATTTTTGATCCTCCCATGATGAAAGTGAAAGCGAATACAAGATAGGGATTTATGGCATATGAATACGCAAACTATGTAGAGTTCCAAAACAGCGACAGACACAGGTATAGAGATGCTTATGATTACATGATATATGTATCGTTGTACACATTTCACATGAATGTTGTTTCCTGATACCTGTGTCTCCCATGAGCGCGCGCTCAATCCTCAGTCACACACACACACACACACACACACACACACACACACAGACTATTGGGGAGGGGAGGTGTGTGTGTGTAGGGTGGGTGGGGTGTAGGCTAAGGCTGAATGAGTTTCACCATTTGTGATTGGATGTTGATCACATGGCGTACTAAGCCAATGAGAGAGTGGCTGTGTTGCCTATATCACTGAGTTTTCAGCGCGAAGCGTTCACTATTATCGACTTGTTCCTTGAACAAATCTGATCTGCAGCAAAATGAGTGGAAGAGGCAAAACCGGTGGCAAAGCTAGGGCCAAGGCCAAGACTCGCTCATCCAGGGCAGGATTGCAGTTTCCTGTAGGCCGTGTGCACAGGCTTCTGCGTAAAGGCAACTACGCTGAGCGCGTCGGTGCCGGCGCTCCCGTTTACCTGGCGGCTGTGCTGGAGTATCTGACCGCTGAGATTCTGGAGTTGGCTGGCAACGCTGCCCGTGATAACAAGAAGACTCGTATCATTCCCCGACACTTGCAACTCGCCGTGCGTAACGATGAGGAGCTGAACAAACTGCTCGGTGGAGTGACCATCGCTCAGGGTGGTGTGCTGCCTAATATTCAGGCTGTACTTCTGCCTAAGAAGACTGAGAAGGCTGTCAAGACCAAGTGAAGTCGTCCAATGCTGCGTTTGTCCATACCCAAAGGCTCTTTTAAGAGCCACCCACTTTTACTCAAAAAGTGCAAGTTTGTTACTTTGTGTACATAATTGTATTCATTCTACAATGTCACACCCAAAGTAATCACAATTAGTAAGGTCCATTGGAATAATCTAGTAATCCTGACTCATTAGCGACTAAGAATCATAAATAGAATAGGGAAGTATGCTGGTTAAACAAGGTCTGAAAAGTGAAGCTAAATTGCGACGGCCGTTTGTGTGTAACTATAGAACAGAGGAAAACATTGCTGTGCAAGAGAGGCGGGGGGAGGGTGGAGTGGCGTGTTCGAACTGTGGCGCTGACTAGGTCTAAGCCAATGGTCGTCGAGTGACGTATAGCGATCGATCCAATGCAAGACGAGAGGTTTCGAGACGCCCAATGAACGCAAGGCGTCGTTCAGGCTTAAAAAGCCAGCGTTTGCTAGCGCTTTTTATCCTGTTTTTCGTCCGTGAAGTGCAGAGCTCAACACTATGGCAAGAACTAAGCAGACTGCTCGTAAATCCACCGGTGGCAAGGCGCCCAGGAAGCAGCTCGCCACTAAGGCTGCTCGCAAGAGCGCTCCGGCTACCGGCGGCGTGAAGAAGCCTCACCGTTACAGGCCCGGCACCGTGGCACTGAGAGAGATCCGTCGCTATCAGAAGTCTACTGAGCTGCTCATCCGCAAACTGCCTTTCCAGCGCCTGGTGAGAGAAATTGCACAAGACTTCAAGACTGACTTGCGTTTCCAGAGCTCTGCCGTGATGGCTTTGCAGGAGGCGAGCGAGGCATACTTGGTCGGCCTGTTCGAGGACACCAATCTGTGCGCCATCCACGCCAAGAGAGTGACCATCATGCCCAAGGACATTCAGCTGGCCCGCCGTATTCGCGGGGAGCGCGCTTAAACAGTAACTATGTCTAATATACACAACGGCTCTTTTAAGAGCCACCTCATTGTCTCAGTAAAACGAGCAAGTCTATACCGTGGTTGTTTAAACAAATGATTATGTAGTGTCCAGTTTAGAAGAATGGCGCGCTTCAGGAAACACGTCTGATTTTGTTGCTGTGTCGCTGAGCATTTAGTGTTATTGTTTTTTATTATAGATTATGTTGATACTTGGCGACAGTAGTAGTAATAATAAAATACTAAAAGAAGGTTGCTTGCTGTTCTGCACGGAGCGTGACTGCCATCTTGTGGCCAAAGTGTCACTTCCCATTCTCGTGTTCTCCTTTGTATTCTAATGGTGGAGGCAAAAAAAAAAACCCGATAAATTAAATGAATCATAGTATTATTTCTCTCACAAATAACTTTAATATGCTGACTACAATTCTGAACATTTAAACATGGATTTAATGCGTTAGGAACAATTTGACACAACGTGAATCCAAAGCACTAAATGTATGTTTTCTCATGTTGTCCTGTCCCTGTGCATATACGTCCAAACCTGACTACACACACACACACACACACAAAAAAAAAAAAAAAAAAAAAAAAAAAAAAAAAATATATATATATATATATATATATATATATATATATATATATATATATGATTGAATGTGTGGAAAAATGTTCATTGTCAAGAGCAACACACTGAAATAAATGAATAATGGCCCTGTCCAAATACAGTACTTATGGACATTAATTTTATATTATATATTAGAATAGATTTATTGTTAACTTTATTGTCACTGTGCAATATACATGTACAGAGCCAAGGGAAATACAGTGATCTAATAGTATAGTGTAGAGTTCAGTGGGGTGATGGTGGATGGAAATAAAGCTGTCCCTGATCCCGATGGTTCTGGTGCGTATGTTTCTGTATCTCCATCTTGATGGAAGGAGGTTAATTTAAACAGTTTGTGACTGGGATGTGAAGGGTCCTTGATGATGATGTGAGCTCTGCACAGACAACTGCTGTGCAGAGTTCACTTTAGGAAGAACTTTAGTTTTGCATAAACATTGAATCTGGGACAACCAAAGTTTAATATTATAAACACATGAGAAATGAAACTTGAAATAAAACACACATCAATGGTATTCCTTTCTTATTATGTCACTCTCTCTATCTATTTATAGCCTTTTAAATTCCTTTTTAATGTAAATCTTTTTTTTTTAAACAAAACAATCCAAAATAATAATAATTTCCTTCAATTAAAAAAATAAATCTTTCAACTATTAACAGTCCATGCTTTAGAGTAGAAATGGTGCATAAAGACAACATTCATTCAAGCTCAGTTTTTACACTCTGATTTACTCTGATGCACACTGGTTCAAACCAGATATCTGGCATTTCTTCTTAGATGCAATGTCTGGGTTTAGGCTCTGAGCTGAGGAAATCCTCAGGATTGAGTGAAGGTGTTCATCAGTGAGACTCCTGAGTGGGGTTTTGTTCATCTTCATTAAAGAGAACAGTTTCTTACATAGATATGTGCTGCCGAACACAGAGAGCGTTTGAGCAGCTTGGACACGGAGTTGAAGCAGTATGTCGGGGAGGATACATGGAAACTGTGCGGCACCCACAGAGTCGTACTTTGACTTGAGCGTGTCACTACACTGGAGTTCAATTAGCTCCACAAACGGATTACTGAGCAGGTAAAATCTGCATTTCTGGGCTTCAAAGTCGGTAAATCACCGGGTAAATTCAGCACTGAGTACGCAGAATTTTTCAGCAGTCTCGACTGACGCGCCCGCGCACTAACAAGGCATTCTGGGATTTGTAGTATTAGCGGTGAATGCGCTATATACTGGCGGGCCAGCTCTAATACACATTTGTTATGATCTCGCGGCCAAATATAATTACACCGCGGGCCAGATTCGGCTTGCGGGCCTGAGTTTGACACCCCTGCCTTAGAGTAAATTTGTGGCCAGCAATTGTGTTCGTAAAGTCGAACGGTCGTAAGTTGCATAGTTTGTAAGTCGACGACTACCTGTATTAGAAATATCCCTGTATACCAGTAAACACTAGTATGAAGTGTTTTTGGTCTATTTTTTTTAAGTTTTATTCGTGTATGTTGTTTGTTTGTTTGTTCTGATCTCATCTCAAACCTAATTCTTCTACTACATCTACTACTACTACTACTACTACTAATAACCATGATCCTAATAATTATTCTTAGTAAGTTGTGGAATGAGTTAAGAATAGGGTTTGATGAATACCATAAATAATAATAATGATTGCTTAAGGCAGCATGGTGTGCTGCTATTCTATCTTGCCTGCTATTGTGTAAACAAATCTAGAAAGTGCACATTCCTCCCTAACTTTTGTTGATTACTAAAGTCAAGTCAAGTCAAGGGAATTGTTCACTTTATTAATGATGCCGGTCTACACTACATGGTACGTTATTAGGAAATATAAAAAGAGATATATAGCATATACTGCAGTTCCTATTCAGGTGAGAGCTCAGTGAGCATACACACTCTTAGTGAAAGTGGAGCAGTTAACAATAAAAATGTGTCATGATGCAATAAGTCATGATGCACTGTCCAAATACATAGAGGCCATACTGTATATTTTGCAGTATAGGTAAAAGATGCACACACTCAATGACAACAAGTGTGGTCCTATCCAAATATTTCTGGACACTAGGGCAGTTTGAGCACTGGGTTTGTTCAGCTTGTCAGCTCATGCTGTGGTGAAATGATGTTCACGAATGATTTGTGAATTCCTGTCACTTTTCTGCACTCATATTTGCATCTGTATATATTTTTTCTCAATAAAGGAACGTTTCCCACTTTTTTAAGGTGCGATCAAAATATTTGTGCTGTAAAAGTGAATGTGTATCTGAAGCATCATCTGCCTCTGAAACTTCGTCCAATTGAATTGGAAAAATAATATACATATATTTACTCAATGTTCTACAGCCCATGTAGGTACACACAATGCTCACTCATTCTGATGCTTGACCTATGTGAGATATGTATGGATAACTGACTACTTCTACTACTACTACTAATACGACTACTACTATTGCTACTACTGCTACTGCAAATGGTACTACATTAATAGAAATGAGAATAATACTTGTTAATATTAATAATAATCATGGGCCATTCCTACAAAAATCATGCTATATTTCTTGTGTTGAAAAGAGTATTACAAGATTAACGCTACTGCTACTACTACTGGTAGTGGTGGCAGCAGGGCAGTGGTGGTCCAGTGGTTAAGGCTCTGGGTTACTGCTCATAAGGTCAGGGGTTCAAGCCTCAGCACTGCCAAATTGCCACTGTTGAGCCCTTGAGCAAGGCACTTAGCCCTATCAGCTCCAGGGGTGCCGTAACCTTTTAATTGCACATGTACAGTAGCTCATTATTTTGTCCCCCATCAGGTTTAAACCTTTTTGGTCAGTGGTGGCTGAGTGTGTAAGTAACTGAAAGCATAGTGTGTGCAATATTTTGCATTCCTCATGATGATATAAGCCTACTTAATGCAACAAGAACTGCAATTTGATTAATACTTCTACTGGAATAAAAATTGCAACTGAGTCAAAACAGTTCTGATTATAATCCTCAATTGAAATATTTGTGTGTTAAACGGCATTAAGTGTACCATGTTGTGAGCAAAAACGAAATTAAATTCATTCCACTACATGACTATTACTATTTATATAATTACTATGTTTGTGTGGACAAAAAGCCTGAGAAAGTACAAGACTCTAGCATGTTAACGGCTGTGGCGTTTAGCTTTGAAGACATCCCTCGCCTGTTCTCAAGTAGGTACTGTGAAGAGAGAATAAATAGGCGGCCATTGCAGGGGCTTCTTTATTGAGCAGCTTGACTTTGTGACTAGCAGCACCATGTCTGGAAGAGGAAAGATCTGTGTAAAATTTATCTGGGGAAATAACAGAGAAGTGACGACAAGAACACTTTTGTTGAAACCAAAAGAACTAGGAGTCCTTAATGCAGTTAAACTCGGCAATAACTTATTAATAGCTTTCTGTAAAAATGTAACACGGGCAATAAACAGGGACGAAGATTGGATAGGGGAAAATAAATCTTGGCTAAAAAAGAGGGGAAAAGGAAGACAAAATATACCATTCTATAAATTAACATATGGGGATCAAATATTGAAATATGAACATTTAAATATTGACTGGATAAATTCATCCAGCAAAAACATCTATAAAAAAAATTATCAAACATTCACACGGCGGGTTATACAAACACAAATATCTTAACACGGCAGAAAGCGAACAGTGCATTTATAACGTTAATACAAAAAATATCTCAGAAAATGTGCGCGATGTGGCATGGTTAATAAGTGTAGGCAGGCTAGCAGTATGCTGCGTTGTGAAATGGAGCTGTTTTGTAAAAACTAAAGAATGCCCTATAAACAATTGTACTGAGGATGAAACCGTCTATCACCTCCTTATACACTGTCCACGCTCAGAGGAGATATGGCAAAAAGTCGTGAAAACTGGATTGAATATCCATATAAATGAGAAAACTATTAGGTACGGCATTTTTGAAAAAGATTTGGACAAAAAAACAAAGGAATTCTTTTGGATGGTGATATGTATTGTAAACTATAAAATATGGAAAACACGATGCATGATTATTATTAATCAGTGCCATATTCCCGCTGAGAGTGTTTTTAAACAGATTTTGTGTGAATTAAAGAGACAAAGGACAATAGATAGAAGAACTAGAATGAAACATCCTTGGTACTTGTTAAACATGTGAAATGAGGAATGTATAGATACATATAGATAGGTATGTACTAGTGTATGATTATAGGTATGTGTATATAGATTTGTCCGTAGGTGTATATTTGTGTTTTTCTACATTACAGATGAGTGTCTCTGTATATATATATATATATATAATATAATAGAGAGAGAGAGAGAGAGAGAGAGAGAGAGAGAGAGAGAGTGGTACCTCGACATACGAGTTTAATTCGTTCCGTAACCTTGCTCGTATGTCAAATTGCTCGTATTTCAAAGCAAATTTCCCCATTGAAATTAATTGAAATGCCATTAATCCGTTCCAGCCCCCAAAATGCGACCCCAGTTGTTTTTGTTACGTGTTTTTGAATAAGAAAAAATTATTTATAAATGACAAATATTGTATAAAACATAATAAAAGAGTATGTAAAGATATAATAAGGTTTTATTCAGTGTATTTTCCTTGGAGATGAGACGACTTGAGCTAACGAAAACGCCGGTGGGGGGTGAGTGTGTGTGTGTGTGTGAGTTTGCGGAGGCGGAGGGAAAACTCGTTTTTTACTAATCACTCCTGCACACTACGTATCCCTAAACTCAAATTTTTTTACTTTTTCTTCTTTGCTTATTGTTACTTATCCGCTTGAACTTTTCCCGGCGGCAGCGTAACAACTCATTAGTTCATGCTCGTGGAATGATGAGATGGACAACATTAGCCGATGCATACCACTTTACTTGTTTTTATGAAGATAGATTCGCAGGGTTACAGTATAATATAACTCCCAGGTGGATAAACTTGGATTAACCGACCGCACTGCAGAACACAAATCATATAAATCGCACACAGGAAAAACATCCAGCCCGCACACTTCTTTCCCGCACTACACTACCCATAATGCATTTTACTCTGGACTTCAATACCCAGAGATAGTAGCCTTAAAGAAACAGCTCTCATTTTCCC
>JBCEWE010002368.1:8601959-8706959 GCA_039877035.1 Silurus lanzhouensis | reverse complement strand
GTGCATGGCATTATGAACGCTTTAAAGTACCAGGATATTTTAAATAAAAACCTGATGGCCTCTGCCAGAAAGCTGAAGATGGGTTGTCATTGGGTCTTTCAGCAGGATAATGATCCAAAACATGTGGCAAAATCTACACAAAAGTGGTTCAGCAGTCACAAACTCAAGGTCCTCCCATGGCCATCTCAGTCCCCAGACCTCAACCCAATCGAAAACCTGTGGGGCGAGCTAAAGAGAAGAGTGCATAAGAGAGGACCCAGGACACTGGATGATCTAGAAAGATTGTGCAAAGAAGAATGGTCAAAAATCCCTCTCTCTGTGTTCTCCAATCTTGTGAAATGTTTTAGGAGGAGATTAAGTGCTGTCTTGTTGGCAAAAGGAGGTTGTACAAAGTATTAACATCAGGGTGCCAATAATTGTGGCACACATGATTTCAAGTTGTTGTTTTTTTTCTAAATGTGTGATTTTTTTTACCACCAAAGTAATGTACTTAAATAAAAGGTTGGATTTTTCTCTTTTTTTGCATTTGGGTTCTATGTTGTTTAAAAAAAAAAGGAGAATTTTTTGAAGTCCACGACCACATCTTAAACAGGGGTGCCAATAATTGTGGAGGGCACTGTATATATATAAATACAGTGGAACCCGGTTATGTCGATGTCCTCAGGGGTCGCCAAAAAGCATCGAGGTAACCGATGATCGAGATAAACAAAAATCAAAATGGCGGCAATATATTAACGTGCTTGAAATTTCTTTATGTACATGATGTGCGTTAATAAATGAGAATGTGCCTGCACGTGTTTTTGGAGGGTTTTTTTTACACAACAGCGTTGCCGAGATTTGTCTGATGAAGGCATGCTATAAAAATACATACAGTACATGTTTATCTGTCAGGAATCCACCTGCCACGCCCCCTTCGGCCCCCTTCAGCGTGTCAGGTGCTTTCTCGGCCGCTTTCTCTGAAGCGCCGGCTTCAATCGCGCACATATGGTGCTCGTTTAGCATCATCACCAGCTCCTATTTAAACTTCCACACTCTCACTGTCGGTTATTGTTGGTATATGTTGGTTCACGGCGGTCGTTGTTATCGCTCATGTGTATCCTGGTACCTGCCTTATGTGATACAAGTATATTGTTGTATGTATATATTGTGGATTTGATTTACTCAATAAAGTCATTTAAAAAAGGTTAATAAGTGTAGGCAGGCTAGCAGTACGTTGCGTTGTGAAATGGAGCTGTTTTGTAACAACTAAAGAATTTCCTATAAACAATTAGTACTGAGGATAAAACCGTGGATCACCTCCTAATACACTGTCCACGCGATATGGCCAAAAGTCATGAAAATTGGACTGAATATTCATATAAATGAGAAAACTATTAGGTATTAGGTAAAACTATTAGGGCCCTAACAGCACACTAATTTCAATTAGAACCATAGTAGCGCAACATAATTTGAATTGGAGTCATAGTAGCACAGCATTGTTCTTCTCCTATAGCTCTAATGCTAACTGTTTCACATCAGGGCTATTAGCAGCGCAACATAATTTTAATTATAGTCATAACAGCACTGTGTAATTTAGCATTAGAGCTATAGTTGCAGAACAGTGTTTCACATCAAGGCCCTAGCAGCACAACATAATTTAAATTAGAGCCATCTTTGCACAACATCTTTTTAACTAGAGCAATGGCAGCACAACAGTGTTTCCCATTAGCGCCCTAGCAGCACAACACTTTGATTTAGAGTCATAGTAGCCCAACATTGTTCTGCTACTATAGCTCTAATTCTATCTATGTTTTGCTACTATGGCTCTAATTCAAATTACGTTGTTCTGCTACTATAGCTCTAATGCTAACTGTGTTTAACATCAAGGCCATAGTAGCACAATGTGATTTGAATTAGTCATAGCAGCACTGCATATACAACAGAGCTATAAGTAGCAGTGCAGTTCCACATCAGGGCCCTAGAAGCACAACATAATTTGAATTAGAGCCATAGTAGCACAACGTTATTTGAATTAGTCATAGTTGGCCAACATAATTTGAATTAGAGTCATGGCAGCACTGCATATATAGAAGTAGAGCTATAGTAGCAGAACAGTGTTTCACATCAAGGCAATTGAAGCACAACATAATTTAATTTAACGCCATAGTAGTACTGCATCATTTGAATTGAAACCATAGCAGCATAATAGTGTTTAACATCAGGGCACTAGCAGCACAACATAAATCGAATTAGAGCCATAGTAGCATAACATAGTTAGCATTAGAGCAATCAAAGCAGAGCAATGTTGTGCTACCATGGCTCTAATTCGAATTACGTTGTGCTGCTAGAGCCCTGATGTGAAATATTGAACTGCTACTATAGCTCTAATGCTAAAAGTGTTTCACAAGAAAGGCCCTAGCAGCACAACATAAATCGAATTAGAGCCATAGTAGCACAACACATTTAGCATTTGAGCTATAGTAGCAGTACAGTGTTTCACATCAGGGCCCCAGCAGTACAACATATTTTAAATTAGAGCCATAGTAGAACAACATAATTTGTATTAGTCATAGTTGGCTAACATAATTTCAATTAGAGTCATAGCAGCACTACATAATTAGCATTAGAGCTACAGTAGCACAACAGCGTTTTACATCAGGGCCAGGACAGCACAGCATAATTTGAATTTGGGCCTCAGTAGCTGAACAGTGTTTCCCACTATGGCCATAGCAGCACAACATATTTTAAATTGGAGAGATAGTTGCCCAACATAATTAGCATTAGAGATAGTAGCAGAACAGTGTTTCACATCAAGGCCCTAGCAGCACAACATAATTTGAAATAGAGCCAATGTAGCAGAGCATTGTTCTGCTACTATAGCTGTAATGCTAACTATGTTGTGCTACTATGATTCTAACTCAAGTTATGTTTTGCTGCTAGGGCCCAGCATAATTTGAATTTGGGCCTCAGTAGCTGAACAGTGTTTCCCACTATGGCCATAGCAGCACAACATATTTTAAATTGGAGAGACAGTAGCCCAGCTTAATTAGCATTAGATCTAAAGTAGCAGCACAGTGTTTCACATCATTGCCCTAGCAGCACAACATAATTTGAATTAGAGCCATAGTAGCAGAGCATCATTTGACTTAGAGCCATAGTTGGCCAACATAAATTGGATTATAGTCATAGCAGCACTACATAATTAGCATAACAGCTACAGTAGCACAACAGTGTTTCACATCATGATCCTAGCAGCACAACATAATTTGAATTAGAGTCATAGTAGCTCAACATTGTTCGGCTACTATTGCACTAGTGCTAATTATGCTGTGCTACTATGAGTCTAACTCAAGTTATGTTGTGCTGCTATGCCCCTAGTGAGAAACACTATTCCGCTACTGTGGCCCCAATTCAAATTATGCTGTGCTGTCTTGGCCCTGATGTAAAACACTGTTGTGCTACTGTAGCTCTAATGCTAATTATGTAGTGCTGATATGACTCTAATTCAAATGATCTTGGCCACCTATGACTCTAATTCAAATTACATTGTGCTACAGTGGCTCTATTTGAAATTATGTTGTGCTGCTAGTGCCCTGATGTGAAACACCGTACTGCTACTATAGCTCTAATGCTATGTATGCATGCAAATTGGACAGATAATAGCCCAACATAATTAGCATTAGATCTATTGTAGCAGCACAGTGTTTCCCACTAGGGCCCTAGCAGCACAACATATTTTAAATTGGAGAGATAGTTGCCCAACATAATTAGCATTAGAGATAGTAGCAGAACAGTGTTTCACATCAAGGCCCTAGCAGCACAACATAATTTGAAATAGAGCCATTGTAGCAGAGCATCATTTGGATTAGAGTCATAGGAGCACAACATAATTAGCATTCGATCTATAGTAGCAGTACAGTGTTTCACATCAGGGCTCTAGCAGCACAACATAATTTGAATTAGAGTCACAGTAGCACAACATTGTTCCGCTACTATAGCTGTAATGCTAACTATGTTGTGCTACTATGATTCTAACTCAATGGAATAGTGCCTATGACATGGTTGAATGTTTTCTGGAGCAACAGGCTGCAGTAACAGCTGCACTGCTCTCACCTGAGGTGAGGAAGAGAGAGAAGGATATTAGCCCCTTGACTGAGTTGGACATTGAAACAGTTGAAACAGCACTTTTATTTTATTTTAGAGAGTATTGTTTTTAGTTATTTTGTTGCACATTTAAATATTATATTCAAGTTTTTGGTACTTGAAAGTTTTATGGTTCAAGGTTCTTTATGCTCTATGTATGTGTGTGCTCCTGAAATAAAAATTCTGAAAATGTGATGCATTGTTTTTGTTAATATAACTCATATACAGTCTCTTTCAGGGTATGATCAAGTATTTGTCATTGTCTAATCTTTATTAAGCAAACAAAAAAAAAATCACAATTTAAACAATCAATCGCAATAGCTAGAGAATCGCAATATGTATTGAAGTCAAGTCAAGTCAAGTCAAGAAGCTTTTATTGTCATTTCAACCATATATAGCTGATGCAGTACACAGTGAAATGAAACAACGTTCTTCCTGAACCCAGGTGCTACATAAAACAACATAAAACAACAGTCACAGAACAGAAGAACACAGGGCCAGGAACTAAGATCCTCACCACATAAAGTGCATGTGTGCAACTGGTGCAAACCGTGCAAAAGACAACACAGGACAGTGCAAGACAACACAGGACAGTGCAGGACAATACACAATACACAAAATATAAAAATAAAAACAACAATAGCTCCGCCAGTAAAACCTGTCGTGACAGGATAAGGTGCACAGTAGCAGAAAAATGTAACAGAGAAATGTAAACAGAATTGTGCAATTCTATAATAGCAGCAATCAAAATGAAGTGAATAGTGACCAAAGGATTTGGACAGAATATTGTGCAAAGAGCAAGTCCCGGAAGATCAGCAACAAACGGCATGTAAACATTTTGCGATAATGCTGAAACCTGGGTGTGCGAAGTGTATGTGTGTTGAGTCCGGGTTTGGGTTAACACTGTTTGAATTAGGGTTAAAGCAGCCTGAATGGAATGGAATTAGGGTTACCACTGTTCGAATTAGGGTTAAAGCAGCCTGACCTGATTGGAATTAGGGTTAAGCAAACAACGAGGCACACCTGTCGGCCTGGGACTACTGAAGGATGGGCCCGTGCACGAGGAGCGCCAGGCCGAGTGGCGAAGACCAGACCTAAGGAGTCCGGCTGCTGGAGGCACACGGGGAGCTTGCACTCGTTCGACATACACTAATACATGTGCTTCACACAGCCCACAAGGGCCTGCGTTCCCAATACTACGCACAGCACTCACACACTGCTAATATGTAGACACGTTGACAAGGCTCGCCGTTCACGTGCCACACACGCTATTCCACCGACATGGCCTTTTTACACTGCACTTTGCACCAAATGCGCCGAGCGCCGGCTCAAGCGCCAGGCGCGCGGTGCACTTCCGTGCAAAACGCGAGAGACCACTGCTCTCTATTCCGAAACGACGGGCCTCGGGGAACACGTGCAAGCCCGTACGCGCGAAATGTGTGCATGATTGCGCGGGATCTTGTCTTCGGCGTCTTATTTACGACGAGAAACGCTGCGAGAAAACACACTCGCAAGCGTGTCGCGGAAGCGCACTCGTTCGGCGGCGGCCCGGTTGAGTCTACAACGTTCTCATGCTAGGTTTTAAGACCGGCCCACCAGTAGAGGGGAGGTTTCTGTGTGCTACACAGCGTGTACAGAGTCTGACTCGCACTGAGATACTAGAGTGATGGCAGAAGTTGCTCCCGCGCCCGCCGCCGCGCCGGCTAAAGCGCCGAAAAAGAAAGCCGCATCGAGAGCCAAGAAAGCCGGCCCCAGCGTCGGCGAGCTCATCGTCAAAGCGGTTTCCTCGTCCAAGGAGAGGAGCGGTGTGTCGCTCGCCGCCCTGAAGAAAGCCTTGGCCGCCGGCGGATACGATGTGGAGAAGAACAACTCCCGCGTGAAGCTCGCTGTCAAGAGTCTCGTGGTGAAAGGGACACTTCTACAGACCAAAGGGACCGGCGCGTCTGGCTCTTTCAAGCTGAACAAGAAGCAGACCGAAGCCAAGAAGCCCGCAAAGAAAACCGCAACTAAGGCGAAGAAGTCCGTCGCTGTTAAGGCGAAGAAGCCCGCCGCGGCGAAAAAGCCCAAGAAGGTGGCGGCCAAGAAACCTGTTGCCGCCGCCAAGAAGTCCCCGAAGAAGGCAAAGAAGCCCGCAGCGGCTGCCAAAAAGGCCACCAAGAGCCCGAAGAAAGCGAAAAAGCCGGCGACTCCTAAAAAGGCAGCCAAGAGCCCCAAGAAGGCAAAGACCGTGAAGCCCAAAGCGGCGAAGCCCAAGGCTGCAAAGGCGAAAAAGACAGCGCCCAAGAAGAAGTGAACATTGTTTATTTCATGTCTTCTTTAACTAAACGGCTCTTTTAAGAGCCACCTATATTTTTCCCCCAAAGAGCAAAATTTCTTTTCTCTCAAGATGAAACTAAAAGCGAATACAACATAGGGATTTATGATATTTAAATACACAAGCTATGTAGAGTTTCAAACCAGCGACAGACACAGGTATAGGGATGCTTATGATTACATGATATGTATCGTTGTACACATTTTACATGAATGTTCTTTTCTGATACCTGTTTCTTCCATGAGCGCGCGCTCACTCCTCATTTACAAACAGAGAGACTATTGAGGAGGTGAGGGTGTGTGTGTGGCGGGAGGGGGTCTCCGAATGAATGTCACCATTTGTGCATTTGTGATTGGATGTTGGTCACATGTTCTAAGCCAATGAGAGAGTGGCTGTGTGGCCTATATCACTGAGATGTCGGCGCGAAGCATTCACTAGTTTGGCGGTGTTCCTTGAACAAATCTAATCTGCAGCAAAATGAGTGGAAGAGGCAAAACCGGTGGCAAAGCCAGGGCCAAGGCCAAGACTCGCTCATCCAGGGCAGGATTGCAGTTTCCTGTAGGCCGTGTGCACAGGCTTCTGCGTAAAGGCAACTACGCTGAGCGCGTCGGTGCCGGCGCTCCCGTTTACCTGGCGGCTGTGCTGGAGTATTTGACCGCTGAGATTCTGGAGTTGGCTGGCAACGCTGCCCGTGATAACAAGAAGACTCGTATCATTCCCCGACACTTGCAACTCGCCGTGCGTAACGATGAGGAGCTGAACAAACTGCTCGGTGGAGTGACCATCGCTCAGGGTGGTGTGCTGCCTAATATTCAGGCTGTACTTCTGCCTAAGAAGACTGAGAAGGCTGTCAAGACCAAGTAAAGTCGTCCAATGCTGCGTTTGTCCATACCCAAAGGCTCTTTTAAGAGCCACCCACTTTTACTCAAAAAGTGCAAGTTTGTTACTTTGTGTACATAATTGTATTCATTCTACAATGTCACACCCAAAATAATCACAATTAGTAAGGTCCATTGGAATAGTCTAGTAATCCTGACTCATTAGCGACTAAGAATCATAAATAAAATAGGGAAGTATGCTGGTTAAACAAGGTCTGAAAAGTGAAGCTAAATTGCGACGGCCGTTTGTGTGTAACTATAGAACAGATGAAAACATTGCTGTGCAAGAGAGGCGGGGGGGGTGGAGTGGAGTGTTCGAACTGTGGCGCTGACTAGGTCTAAGCCAATGGTCGTCGAGTGACGTATAGCGATCGATCCAATGCAAGACGAGAGGTTTCGAGACGCCCAATGAACGCAAGGCGTCGTTCAGGCTTAAAAAGCCAGCCTTTGCTAGCGCTTTTTATTCTGTTTTGCGTCCGTGAAGTGCAGAGCTCAACACTATGGCAAGAACTAAGCAGACTGCTCGTAAATCCACCGGTGGCAAGGCGCCCAGGAAGCAGCTCGCCACTAAGGCTGCTCGCAAGAGCGCTCCGGCTACCGGCGGCGTGAAGAAGCCTCACCGTTACAGGCCAGGCACCGTGGCACTGAGAGAGATCCGTCGCTATCAGAAGTCTACTGAGCTGCTCATCCGCAAACTGCCTTTCCAGCGCCTGGTGAGAGAAATTGCACAAGACTTCAAGACTGACTTGCGTTTCCAGAGCTCTGCCGTGATGGCTTTGCAGGAGGCGAGCGAGGCATACTTGGTCGGCCTGTTCGAGGACACCAATCTGTGCGCCATCCACGCCAAGAGAGTGACCATCATGCCCAAGGACATTCAGCTGGCCCGCCGTATTCGCGGGGAGCGCGCTTAAACAATAACTATGTCTAATATACACAACGGCTCTTTTAGGAGCCACCTCATTGTCTCAGTAAAACGAGCAAGTCTATACCGTGGTTGTTTAAACAAATGATTATATAGTGTCCAGTTTAGAAGAATGGAGCGCTTCAGGAACCACGTCTGATTTTGTTGCTGTGTCGCTGAGCATTGTGTTATTGTTTTTTATTATAGATTATGTTAGTACTTGGCGACAGTAGTAATAATAAAATACTAAAAGAAGGTTGCTTGCTGTTCTGCACGGAGCGTGACTACCATCTTGTGGCCAAAGTGTCACTTCCCATTCTCGTGTTCTCCTTTGTATTATAATGAGGCAAACAAACCAAAAAACCAATAAATTGCATTAATCATAGTATTAATTCTCTCACAAATAACTTTAATATGCTGACTACAATTCTGAACATTTAAACATGGATTTTATGCGTTAGGAACAATTTGACATAACGTGAATCCAAAGCACTAGGATATATGTTTTCTCTCGTTGTCGTGTCCTTGTGCATATACGTCCAAACCTGACTACACACGCACACAAAAAAAAAATTTATATATATATATATATATATATATATATATATATATATATATATACTGGCGATCAAAATTGGAGAACAATTTATGAACAATTGAACAATTCTGAAATAATGTCATCTTCACTGCTCAACAGTTGGAGTTTTTGTCCTGTCTATACCATGCTACCAGAACACCTTTTCCACAAATTAACTAAAGCATTTAAAAAAATACATTATTTTGCAGAAAACACACTGATCAAAATTAGAGAACAACAATGACTGTAGCATGGAAAAAGATTACAACAAAATTTTCTGAAGTTTACAACAGTCAGCAATTAGTAGGACGTGTAAAGGCTTTGCTCTGAATGACTTCAGCATGAAAGGAGCACATGAATATGAATACAGGATAAATATGGGTGAAATATAGAGTAGTACATTGCTAACTTAAGTTATGGATGGTGCAGAAAAGCATAGTGGATAAAACAGCGCAATAAGACAAAAAGTGCCAATGCAGTAATTTTTTTGTTGACAATTATATGACGCAGTAACAGCCATAGAAATAAAGTTATTTCTCGGTCACCGATGGGTGTCCGTCTTTGGGGCGAGAGGTATCGTTGATAATGATGCCCCTCGCCCTTTCCAGACAGTGTTTCTTGTGAATGTCCTCCAATATGGGGAGCTGTGTGCCAATAATTCATTGGGAGATTTTCACCACCCTCTGAACGGCTTTAGGGCCTGAAGCAGTGCAGTTGCTGTACCACACAGAAATGGTACAGCTGTAGAAGTTCTCCAGTATCCTGTAGCGCAGAAATGACTTTTTAGGTGTCCTCAGCAAACTCAGGCGTTGTTGAGTCTTTCTGATAAGGACAAGTCAAGAGGTCAAGTCAAGAAGCTTTTATTATCATTTCAACCATATATAACTGACGCAGTACACAGTTAAATGAGACAACATTCCTCCAGGACCCTGATGCTACATTAAACAACAATTCCAGAAACATAACACATAGGGCCAAGGACTGGTAAGTGTCCTTGCCACATAAAGTGCATGTGTGCAACCTGGTGCAAACAGTGCAAGAACAACACAAGACAGTGCAAAGACAACACAAGACAGTGCAAGACAAGACAGGGCAGTGCAAGACAACACAAGACAGTGCAGGACAAACCATAAAACACAAAATAGCTCTGCCAGTAAACCTGTTGTGACAAGACAATGTGAACAAAATTGAACAGTAGCCAAAATGTAAACAAAAAAAGTGTTGTGCAAAGGAGCAATATAGCAGCAGTTCAGAAGGGATGTGCAAAAAAAGCATTTAAAAAGTTTATGGTATTGAAGTGATGTAATATAAGTGGTACTGAAGTCATGGGTGTGCGAAGTAGAGAGAAGAGTTTAGTGACCAGGTGAGATCCTCGAAGATGAGGACTTGAAGTAACTTGAGCTGAATTCACACTACACAACATCTCTGTTGATGTGAATTACTAAGCGCTGGATCTCCTCCCTGAAAGCTGTCTCATCTTTACATTTGTGGTGTCATCACATCACTCAAACTTAATGATGCTTTCTAAGGCCTAGGCAGGTAAGCACTCATTAGTGGAACAGTGAATATAAGTAAGGGTACAATGCGCATCCCTGAGGGTGGGACTGGAGGAGGTGAAGGTGTTCAAGCAAACAGACTATGGTCTGTTTGTAAGGAAGTCCAGGGTCCAGTTACAGAGATGTGTGCTGATGCCAAGCAGTTTACAGGGCTAACTGTAGTGTAAGCTCAGCTAAAGTCAACAAACAACCTGTTGCCATGAGTGTCGGGCTTGTCCAGGTGAGTCAGGGCCGAATGGATCACTGTGGAAATGGCATCCAAATTGGAAATGGATAGGCAATTGCTATCGGTCCAGAGAGAGAGAGAGAGAGAGAGATAGATATATGTTAATATAATGTGACATTATTGAATCTCTCACTCTGTTTCTATCTTCAAATTGTAACAGTCCAAATTTACCGACACTTTCCAGGATATTGTGCAACATTGGACAAAAGAAAAGATTTAGAAAGAGCAACAAACAAAAACGAACACACACGCACAAAAATATAAATGATCTAGGAACTTGTTACTTTCGAAATAGTTATGGGCACTAGTGCAATTTGATATATATGACGTGTTCTACTGGCCTATTAGATAAACACTAAGCGTGACAAAAGGGGACTCACAGTTCACTTTAGGAAGAACCTCTGTATATACACCAGTATGTGCAGGAATTCCTATTAATGCGAAACCTTATAGCAGGGGTGTCAAACTCAGGCCCGCTGGCGTAATTATATTTGGCCCGCGAGATCATATCAAATGTGTATATGTGTGTACCGCTAATACTACAAATCCCAGAATGCTTTGTTAGCGCGTTAGAGCGTCAGTCGAGACCGCTAAAAAATACCGCGTATTTAGCGCTGAATTTACCCGGAGATTTACCGACTTTGAAGCCCAGAAATGCAGATTTGAACTGCTCAGTAATCCGTTTGTGGTTGACTTGGAAAGCGCACCAACCAACCTGCAAATGGAGCTGATCCAGTTGTAGTGACACGCCCAAGTCAAATTAAGACTCTGTGTGTGTTTCCATGTATCCTCCCCGACATACTGCTCCAACTCCGTGTCCAAGCTGCTCAAACGCTCTCTGTGTTCGGCAGCACATATCTATGTAAGAAACTGTTCTCTTTAATGAAGATGAACAAAACCCCACTCAGGAGTCTCACTGATGAACACCTTCACTCAATCCTGAGGATTTCCTCAGCTCAGAGCCTAAACCCAGACATTGCATCTAAGAAGAAATGCCAGATATCTGGTTTGAACCAGTGTGCATCAGAGTAAATCAGAGTGTAAAAACTGAGCTTGAATGAATGTTGTCTTAATGCACTATTTCTACTCCAAGCATGAACTGTTAATAGTTGAAAGATTTATTTTTTAATCAAAGGAAATTATTATTTTTGGCTGTTTTGTTGTTGGCCTGTGAAAAAAGATTTACATTAAAAATTAATTTAAAAAGCGATAGAGAGAGAGAGAGAGAGAGAGAGAGAGAGAGAGAGAGAGAGAGAGAACGAGAGAGAGACATAATAAGAAACGAATACCATTGATGTGTGTTTTATTTCAAATTAAATTTTTCATGTGTTTATAATATTAAACTTTGGTTGTTCCAGATTTAATGTTTATGCAAAACTAAAGTTTGTTTCCATTTGAAAACGTTCAACATTACACATTTGGAGAGAAGGGAAAAACATGCAAAATTGCAGTCAATTTTTAAAAAATTCTTTAGTTTGGCCCGCGACTTCGTCCCAGTTTTTAATTTTGGCCCACTGTGAATTTGAGTTTGACACTCCTGCATTAGAGTAAATGGCTGTTCCATACACAATAATTAAACTAAATGAAGTGAGTGTAACCAAACGTTTTGAAAAGGGGCAAGTTCGCCTAAAAATACTTTTCACTAGGAAAATAACAGAAACGGAAGCAGGATTCTGTGAAACAACCAGTCCGACTTTTTATTGTGCTTCAAGACAAGAACAGCATCACTGTGCGCACGTGCAATAATATATCTCTCTTGCTTACGGCAAGTCCCGAGGGAAAAAAAAGAAAACTATAACACCTATAAAATGAACACATACCCCTCCTGAGCTATCACACACAATTACACCCAAAAAGTATTTTACATGAGCATCAGTTCCTTTAATTTACATGTAACCGGGTGGTAAAGCAAGAAACACACACGGCAACAGAATAGCTAATTTGTTATAAAGGGGTTTATCTGACTGCTGTTTTTTACTTTCAGTTTACAGCGGTCGGTGGGAACATAAGCAAGAATACGATAAAGGAATAAAATACGGTAGTGACAAAAACTTGTATTTGCACGTGACACGAGGATCACGCAGACTATACTCGAACCGATCTCATCAGGAGGAACAGCACCATTTTGGAATAAATCCTCCTCGATGTCAACACAACACACAGCATATGCGACTGCTCCACAGAGTTCTCAAAAAATGGCTGTTTTCTTTCGCACCTGTGAAAGGGAAATATCGCGAGCCCAGACCGGCGATTTCTTAAAGGGCCACACACGCAATTTCAGCACAGTGAAAACTAAAGGCAAAAAAATTATTTATACCACTGGCCACATACATTTTCTGCAACATGTAAACATTGCCACACGATGGCAGTCAAGCTCTAAAACGTCCACCGACCTCTGCGTTTATTAGAAATATCCATGTATACCCTTAAACACTAGCATTTTTGGTCTATTTTTTTTTTACATTTTGTTCGTGTATGTTGTTTGTTTGTTTGTTCCAAACTCATCTCTATTAATGCGAAACCTTAGAGTAAATGGCTGTTTCATACACAATAAACTTTCTTTCGGCTTTCCCCATTAAGGGTCGCCACAGCGGACCATCCGCACAATAATCAAACAAAATGATGTGAGCATTAATTCCTTTATTGTAAATTTTTCTGCAATATGTAAACATTGCCACACGATGGCAGTAATTCTCTAATGCTAACTGTGTTTCACATCAGGGCTATAGTAGCACGACAGTAATTTGAATTAGAGCCATAGAAGCACAACATAGTTACATTAGAGCTTTAGTAGCAGAACAATGCTGTGCTGCTAGGGCCCTGATGTGAAACACTGTGCTGCTACTATAGCTCTAATGCTAATTGTGTTTCACATTAGGGCCCTAGTAGCACAACATAATTTGAATTAGAGTCAGAGCAGCATTGCATAATTAGCATTAGAGCTATAGTTGCAGAACAACGTTTCACATCAGGGCCATAGCAGCACAACATCATTTAAATTAGAGTAACAACATCTTTTGAATTAGAACCATAGCAGCACAACAGTGTTTCCCATTTGGGCCCTAGCAGCACAACCTAATATACATGAGCGCTTTGGTAGAACAACATAATTTAAAATTGGGCCATGGAGGCACAACATAATTGCCATTAGGGCCATAGCGGCACAACAGTGTTTCACATCAGGGCCCTAGCAGCACAACATAATTTGAATAAGAGTCATAGTAGCAGAACATTGTTCTGTTACTATAGCTTTAATGCTAACTATGTTGTGCTACTATGACTCTAACTCAAGTTATGTTGTGCTGCTAGGGCCCTGATGTACAACACTGTTCTGCTACTATAGCTCTAATGCTAACTATGTAGTGCTGCTATGATATGCCCGTGATAACAAGAAGACTCGTATCATTCCCCGGCACTTGCAACTCGCCGTGCGTAACAAACTGCTCGGTGGAGTGACCATCGCTCAGGGTGGTGTGCTGCCTAATATTCAGGCTGTACTTCTGCCTAAGAAGACTGAGAAGGCTGTCAAGACCAAGTAAAGTCATCCTTTACACTCAAAGCACTTCTAGCAGTCTGGGCTTCACCTATAACAAGGCCAGTTGTGACATCTTGTCTAATCCCAGTCAAGTATTCTTGCTTAATTATCTGCTATTTTGTTTTTTGTATTTACATGACACTAATCTAAAAACAAAAACAAGGTCCACACAGAATGTTTGCAGTTTGACTGAGTTTATTGTGTTCTGTACCACTATACAACAAACAGCAAGTCAAATGTTGTGAACTTTTCTTTAAGATGCCGTGTGTGCATTAATTCCATATAGAACTAGATAAGAAATTTAAATAAAGCTGTAAAGTGTTGTGTATTTTGTTTCAAATGAGGCAAATAACTAAAAAATGTGAAATAAAAAAATCAGTTAACGATAAACAGAATAAAATGGTCAATATCTTAAAAAATATCCAACACAACTCCGTAACAGGTTTTGCTGTATTTTTTGGAAAGTGCAGCTTAAAATTGTCATAATCAGTGTCATTTACAATTATACATCATACACAGGCACTTTGGCTTTTTAAATCTTAAAGTTACTTATAGATCTGAAGTATTTCATTTTACAATCATAATGACACATGATCATTATAAAGGCTTAAACGTACAAAAATATATATTAATATTTAACGTGTAGATTTCTTATAACTTATGTTTATCATTGAAGAATAGTTTTAAAACCACCAGTAAGGTTTACTGTGATATTTATACAAAAACTTTATACACATGTACTGCTATACCACAAAATACATCCTGATCCAATAGACATTAGGTATTCCAACATATTGCACTCGCTTACCAGGAACTCAGGAATTAGTTTGTTGAGTCTTTAATTACCAGTGTACAATGCAAGCGTGGCAATGCTGTACTGAATGTAGCCCATAGCATCTAGGAGCACTGTTCTGTTTCCCCTGACACTCTCTCGGCTTGCCTGTGGCGTATCCACTGCATATACAATACACTGTGATCTAAATAAAAAAGACCACATGCCCACTCTGCTTAGATTAGTTAAAAAAATCCTTCTTAGCGTTAGTTTTTTTGGTACTAACCCCCTAAAATCAGTAGGGGTAAAGTTTGATTTTCAAGTCACTTAAAACTTTGCACAGCACGCAGAAAAATAAACACATCAAAATAATAAACTAATTTTTAAATGAACAAATCATTAAAACAGTCTTAAAATAAAAATGTTGGCAAATATACACATTAAATTAAACAAGCAGGAAGAATTCAGAGGATGTTTAGTGTCATATTATACTAACAGAGTTTTTGAAGATGAGCTCACATGTGGAGCTATTGAACAGCTTTCTTTCTTCTGTGAGGACTGTGAATGTGGACAGGTTTATGCTCCATATACTGCTCCTAAATAATAACAAATGTATTAAAAATATAGAAAAGAGGTTAAATGGTTAAATGTAGGGCCAGTACGATTGTTTATCAACGGACAACTTTTACACTATTGTCCATGAAATTAAAAAAGAAAAGGTAATGCTCTGGATTTTGATATATTTTTTTTATAATATTCTGTTATTTTATTTAGTATTTTTTTAATAAAAAATAAATAAATATTTTTTTTTTTTTTAAATAGAAGGAAAAAAATATATATATATATATTTTTATAAAAAAAATACTAAATAAAATAACAGAATATTATAAAAAAAAATATCAAAATGACAATAACAAACCATATAGTAAAAATCTTACTATTCTCAGTTATATATATATATATATATATATATCCATACCTTTTGGACATCTGATGGCACCCTGGAGAGGAAATCCATCACTTCATTGTTATCAATAGCATATGGATTCCGCAGTTTCTTCGTGAATTTGTTTATACCTGAAAGCAATGCAGAGCAGCACATAAAGTTGAAACAGATTGTCCAGCAGAGAGAACTAGTGAGCACTTGAGCGCTCAGTGTAAGTGAGCCACAGAGTTAAAAAAAAAATCTTTGGGGTAAATAAAGTTTAATCGTTTTATTAAGCCTCTGGTAGTTAATAGGTAGTTTAATGTAATTTACAGTGTTGTGCTAAAGTCTCAGGCTCCTTTATTTTGATGGAGCTGTTTTGTATATAATTTGTGCATCATTGGTTCAGTGAAAAAGAATCATAAAAAATAACAAAATTTAATGTTATAGGTACATATTCAAATGTTCTGTTTCAGTAAAGAAGGTAACACATTAAAAACACTTTTCCGAAGGCACCTTTACATCACAGTGACTTTTATACAGTACTTTATATCCAAACAACAATTGAACTGTGGTTAAAAGTGTTCATGGTCATTGGTATTGCTGATGAATCTGTGCAAGGTGGGATTATCTAAATAAATATATTATTGACTTATTTAATATATACTATCTGCCCATTTCTAAATATATGAGAATTTTTTTAAAGGTAACAAAAACGACATATAGCAGGAGCTGTAGAGTTTGTAGCAGGAGCTCCTTTTATAGCAGGAGCTGTAGAGTTTGATTATCAGAGCTTAAAAAGCAGATGTAGTTCATTTATTTAAAAATGGATGTCAGAATTACTCAACATTACCACTTATGTAAATAGTGGTATAAAGTGATTTAAAAAATATGTTAAGTTGTGCTCATAGCAATAAAAAAGGGGGGCTGAGAAAGCAGGAAATAAGTCATGAGTTTCTGTACTTGTGGTAAAGGGGAAGCAGAGCTTAGCAGATGATCAATTCTGATTGTTACTTTGGAGACCTGACTTAACCAACTGTAAATCAGACAGAAGAAAACTAAAAATAAATAAGTAAATAAATAAATAAACCAAACAAACAAATAATTAGATTTAAATAAAGAAATCTGTAAACAAATCAGCTTAAAAGTTATTTCTTTGCATCGAGTAGTCAAAGCTATTGGTAATCAATTCTTAAATAAATTAAGAGTAATTGCAGTGAAGAGTCTGAGACCAAACAATTTCGAAAAATTCTTGAAAAGTCTTTGCATTTAAAATGTGCTACCGTTTTCATACCCATGCAGAGGAAAACTTTGACTACAGAACATGTCCCTTATTTTAACTGCCATTATGGGTTTTATCTGATGTATTATTCATAATTGACATTTCAATGATGTCAATAATGTGCAAAAACAAAACAAAACTAAAACCGAAATAAATGCACGTTAAGTCAGAAGCGATGCACTTTTAATGTCACTCATAATGAAACTGCCCAAAACCTCAAGACTTAGAACCACACACAGCTAACTCATATCGCAAAAAACTACAGGAAGCACTTAATTTCCTTTATATCTTACCCCAAAGCAGAATAATGTAGCGCAGAGGGATGAAGTATGTGATCACTGTGACAACCATGAGAACCAGGAATGCCAGGTTTGATAAGAACGGCACTGACCAATTAAACATGCTGTAACAAAATGCACTCATTATTATGAATGTATTCATGAGAATGTGGCTTTTATTATCGTTTTAATAAAGAGATTAATAATCATTACTTACTTTTTTATTCTCTCAACAAAGCATGCGATTTCCTCTAACAAGTTCTGGACAGTGACAACAATGTCCTGGACCATGTGGATCTTCTCTATCAAACCTCTTCTCTCAGATTCCTATCCAAAATGATATGTATATATGTTTATTTTGTAAAAGAAATCATATTTGCCATAGATGTTCAGAATGTGTTGTTACACTTCTGTACTAGCTGCTCTGACACGAGTTCTGGCTTTAATTTACATTACAGGTTTATATTAATGCATTTATTCTTAAATGTAATGGCGTTTATGTGAACAGTTCATCCACTTGTATAACAGACCCTACACATCCTCTGATATGAATATAAAATTATAATTAAAAAAAGGAAAGTTAAAAATGAGTTTACATGAAATTTTAGCATTTAGTAGCAATCAGTTTTCTCTAAAAGAGAGGACTTTCAGCTTGTAACATGACAAGCTGCATTTTATTACCTTATAAAACCACAAGAGAGAAGGGGGGAACTGACTACTTATGTGTTAACCTAACAGGAAGTAACTTGTGATACAGATGACATGAAAGCTACAAATGGTCAAATAGCAAGAGCGAGCAAAATAGCCTACCCGCTCATCTTCATCCTCATCTTCACTGTCCATACTGTCCTGAAATATAAAGGATGCACATTAAATAGTTTATTTAGAAAAATCTTGTGCTACATTTTGAACTCTGGATTGTTTTTTTAATTCTTGAACTGGTCTCTAGGGGGTAGCAGCAGTCCACCGGTTAAAGTTTTCACAGTAACCCTTACATTTACAGTATGGTATAGAAACATGAGCCACCACCGTCCACACTACATGCAAATGAAAAAAGTTGCTGTTTGAATTTCAAAAGGTTATTGAACTGTTAACCGTAGAATTTAGTTAGTTTGACATTGATTCTAGTGTTAGTGGTTTTCGACCACATTTTTTATTTGAAACAAGTATTCTATAGCGTCTAAGTGACATTGTGTTGTACAGTTCTGGCAGGATGAGCTGTAAGCATTCTGTAATAAACAAAACATAATACGTTGAATCTCAAACCAGGCAAACCAGTAGGACTTGTGTACATAACAGCCATAAGCTAAGCACACTAAACACACACACGTTCTATTTTATATTTACCAGTATAATACCCACTGTAATTTACTGTCCATTTACTTGGTAGAAATCGGTAAGTAATTCATTAATTACATCTATTCTGTTTTTGAGTCATTCTAAACTTTTTACATCATGTATTTATTTTTTTTATTTGACTTTTTTCTCACCCGTTCTCAGGGTTATAACCAATATGCTTATTAATAATGGTAATAACTCTTTATTCTTATGCTTGGGCAAAACTCAGTGGTGGGCAGTAAGGAAGTAAATGAAATTATTTACGTTTACGTCTTTCTACTTAAGAAGTCCTTTTTCGCGTATCTGTACTTTACTGAAATATTTCCATTTGAGGAGACTAAGTTTACTACATTTCAAATGACATTACATGGTCAAACATGCAGCAAGCCGCCAATCAGGGTGCTGCATTTTGAATTGATTTGATTGCCACTTGGTGGTATCTAGTTATCACCAAGATACAGTTCAGCATCAGCTCAACAGCAAGCAGAACATTTTGAGAGGAATAAATGATGGGAGAATCTCCTGACTCCCACAGCACCCGTGGCCTAATTTGCATGAGTAGTTGAGAAGAAGGTTTCGGGTTAATGATTTATTGGATATCAATTATTGTTTGACACATTAATATCGATCTATTAATAGATGTGGCATGCTAAAAGTAACATTAGAGTCTTTTCACATAAACTGAGTCTTGTGACAAAAAAAGATTATAGGACATTATAGCTATAATAAATCATAGTATTTCTGATCTTTAAGTACATTTTAAATACTTTTGTACTTTTACTCAAAAGTTTACTCGAAAGTTTTCTCACTCTCCAGTGTTCTGTATTGTTGAAAGATTTATGATCAAACTCTTGATGTCACCCAAATGAGGATGGGTTCCCCTTTTGAGTCTGGTTCCTCTCAAGGTTTCTTCCTCATTACATCTAAGGGAGTTTTTCCTTGCCACAGTCGCCACGGCTTGCTCATCAGGGATAAATGCACACCGTTCACCTTGACTGTTGATTTCTGTAAAGCTGCTTTGAGATAATGTCTGTTGTGAAAAGCACTATAGAAATAAAGTTGACTTGACTTAATGGAAGCACTTTAACTTTGGAGTAATATTTTACTTTTTAGTAGAGTTTGTCTCTACTTTGATTCAAGTACATGATTTGTGTACTTCGTCCACCACTGGCAATACTGTTATGTCTATAGTCATGCCAATAAGATTTAAGTTTTTGAGTCATGCTTTGGATGATTAGTTTTGTTATTGTCTTGACATTAGCACTCACTGTTTCCTGGCCTCCTCGCTCAGAGGCGACCTGAGTATAGTTCCAAATGAGGAGTACGACCAAGAACAGAGGCAGCATGTAGAACTCCCAGTACCACACTGTAAGCAAAAAGACCTGGAGGAGAAGACAGACGACGTGAGAGAATAAATGTCCTCTTTAACTTTTGTCATAATTAGGCATAATGAGAGTCTGTTCCTGTAAACTACGACTTTTTGCAAACACATCACTTCCTGTTCGACCTAATTGTGATTACGTATAAATCCCCATGGAGTATATGTGGCCTTGCTGTTAAATAAAAGAAGACAAACAGAGAATGGATCAGCTAACACAGGTGATGAGTTTGTGTTTTCACTGCTGTCTGTACACATATGCACGAACAAACAGAGCCATAGCGCAGCACAATGACGCCAGAAGCCGTGACGACAAACTATGCAGCCAACTTAGAATTTTGCGATATCTGGATATTTTACTGTGAATAATTACAATGTGACAAGTGATTCTAAGCCTAGGGATGTACTAATCCCGTTTGTAAATTTTTATATATCAATATGAAAGCTATGATTATGTCATGATTCTAAATCTGATTTCAAGCAGAGCTATTCTCAAATTTGTCATGTTGACAATGTAAAAGGTCACAGGAGCAATAATGTGGTGTTTTATGACAATCTATAATTAAATCTAACTAAAACTGTTTTACCTTATTAGTTATTATCATGCATCTTTTCAAATCACTTAGAACATTAGCTTTTATGTAATAATAACTATTAAGCCATTGTGCTATTGACTCAATTAACCTGAACGGTAAGAAGGCGCTGACTGGTTTTCTATTTGATATACAGCTCTGACAGTACTGTCAACTGTAAATCAAATATGTTTGCACGTAATCTAATATGTTGTAATCTCTATAGTAACAGTTTAGAGGAACTTGTATGAACAATCTGTATAGTCTAATGATAAAAAACAAACAAACATTGTTTAGGGGCATGTTTTCTGTAAAAGGTTTATTTATAATTTACTAAAAGTGTAAATGATAAATAATAAAATAATCCAGTGTTAAAATGTTGAAAAAAGTCCCATTTTGCTTTTTACTATTTCTTATTTCTCTGCATGATGAGATTCTCTTTAAGACAAATGGGAAAAAAAATGGATTTGGCAGTGACTTTGGACTCACCACAAATGCAAAGATAGTCCGCTGGACACTCTCCCACTGGAAGCAGCTCTTCATATATTGCATGATTTGGGACACTGTTCTATAGATGTTCCGCACGCGATAAACATTTCTTGCCAGAACCTAACAGAAAAGACAGGTTTGTAAAGTGCTGACTGACCATAATCCTACAGACTGATCAATCTCTCAATCATATTTACCATTATATCATAATCATATATACCTTTTTTGAAAACTTAGGATTGTCTTCCAGAAATTTCCTCTCCTTTGGGTTGAAAGTCCTCATGCCTGCTTTGATCTGATTGTTGTTTAAATGAGGAAAGATAAAATCAGCCTTCAAAAAAGTAAATTAACCTACACACCTGCTAGAAATGCGACTTACTGGATTGTAGATGAGCTCAAGCTCCAACAAAATAGTTCCTTTGGATAATCCTCCTAAGTCCTCTTTCTTCAATGGGCAAGAAATCAGATGATTGTTATGTATCTGTTGCAGAAACACGTATTTTAATTAGCACACATATTTGATTCATTGTGACAGTCTTAAAGCTACATGTTACAAAGCTGCTGTGTACGCATACAAATTACTAATTTATTGTGGCACGCCACATCCATTTTTCACTTCTTGACAGCTCTGTTCATTTAGCAAGAATGTGTAAACTAAAAGTGATTTCCGCTACTTACTGAGAGTAATGGAATGGCCACTTTCCCCAGGAAATCTGGAGCCTTGTCTCCATCTTCATCAAAGACTGTGACTTCCAAAACATCATGGATGTCTTTGACTGGACTAAACACAAAAGCAGTTTTGTAACAGACTTGTGGCTGTGGTATAAGAGAAATTTAACACTTTGATTTGCGCTATTATAAGGTAAATAATAATTTCCTTTAGTACTATGCCTTAATAAAACAGAATGTCCCATAGTTTTTGTTCTTTTCTCACGCCCCATTAGAGATCACTCATGCTTCACAGCATGAATGGTGCCACTTACAATGTAAAGACTTTATTCCATTCTGGGTAAAGCGTTTTGTAGATGGTATGAGTCTGCAGTCTGTCATTTCCCAACTCCAGCACACAGAACGGATCACTCTTCCCTAAAGGCAGAGATTTTTAGCATTCAGGTCTTGACATTTGACTGAACAAAATGTGTGAGGACTGTATATACCATTTAAATCTGCAGCCATGAGGTCTAAAGCCTTGATCACTTTCACCTGAAGGAATCCGATGTCCTTTACATTTCTCAAGGAGTTCCTGAAGCTCTAAAGAAGAAGTTTATTTAATACAATATCCATACATGTATTGTAAATATATGTCACGGAGTGTTTCTAGATATGTAAAGTTTCTAAAGATCAAAAGAAAGGAAAGAAAGTGTTGAGCAGAGACTAACGTATTTGTTTATCATGTTTTCTCTCTCATGTGGCTCATCCAGCAGGGGATTGTACAGGTCAGTAATGGACACTCCGCTGCACCTCGTCAGGGTGATGAGGAAAATCACTTTGCCTCGACCCTGGTCCAAGCTACATGTGAACAACTGACTTTTGCTCACCTTCAATGCAGACACGTCAACTTCACACCTGAACATATTACACAAATGTACTCAGTTTTCCCAATAAACAACCAAAGCCGGTGTAGTTTGCTTGTTTAATTTTGTAGCAGTAAATTGCAATGATATTGTTACTAGCAATTAAAGGAAATTACAGCTACCATTTTAGCATGATGCGTCACACATTCACCATAAACCAAGTTGTTTAGAGTGCAAACATAATTTGCCTGATGCTAAACTGGTAGTTATACACATTCTTTAGCATTTGCCTTGTAGCTTTGGTACCAGGCCCCAAACAGTTTACCCACAACAGTGTTTTATACATTTTCAACACTCACTGTCCAAAACATTCCTCGTATCTCCGGCCTTCTTTGGCCCAGACGCTTATCTCCAGAAAGTTTGAACCGTCAAGGAACTGGTTAAAGTCAAACCTCTCTCTCCATTGAGGGTTGGACTTTTTGCACTGACTCTGTTATAATGAGAAAAAAAATTTACCTTAAGGAAAGTCCATTTCATTTGAAACTAAACAAACTGAGCTAAACTTAACTGATTACCCTGAGCAGAGTAAAACAAACATTGTCAATATCCACAAAAATCTAATTAGAAAATAAACATTTATTACCACACAGGGGAACTAACAATTTCAGAAACAAGAGTTCATAATCTTTAGGGTATGTAATGGATAAAAAAATCTTTAACGCATAATAAAACATTTGGATATTACATTTAGATTTAAAATGCATTTAAGTCTAAAGCATCTGAAAGAAGGTTTCTATTGAAATCAAATCAATAAAAAAAACAGTAATATTGTGCATCGTGCAAAATTAAATTATTATACATACACATCCATTTACAGAATAATTTATTTTTAAACTCCACCAACATGCAGATAGTTTGAATCCCAGATGTCTTACTAGTTGCTGCTTATAACCTTTAACCAAGGGCTGTACAACTACATTTCCAATTTAATCACCAAATATATAGTGTTTATTTAAATTAAAAGAATTTACAGCATAAAGTTTGGATCTTTAAACCAGTGGTCCCCAACCTTTTTTGCGCCACCGACCGGTTTAATGTCGGACAATATTTTCACGGACTGGCCTTTAAGGTGTGGTGGATAAATGCAACTAAATAGAAAGATACGACCGGCATAAAAGCTGGTATTTTCTAAATATAATAATAAACGTGAATCCACTGTGTTGTCTTTTGTTCATTTTGCTAGCTTGGGGGTTTGAATTTAGCGGTGATGTATTATGTGTTAGCAGCCGGAGCAGCCTCTTTAAGAAGGTAGCAGATGTGGGTAAGACATGTGACTGAGGCTAGCATCTTGACATGCATTAAGAGTGAGTCATAGAAAGATGTGGCGAAAATCTGGTAATTTTCCAAAAAAAACATTGTTTAGAATCAGATAATAAATAAAACGAAAATAATGTAAGTTCTTTCTGTGCGACCCGGTACCAATTGACCCGCAGACCGGTGCCGGTCCACGACCCGGGGGTTGGGGACCATTGTTTTAAACTATATAACATGGTGTCCTTCAGTGAAGACTGTAATAACCACTGAATTTAATGTCAGTGATGAGTGTAACAAGAAAAGTTAAAGTTCTGCCATTTCAGTACCTTGCTTTTGTATTTCTGCTCTCCAAGTTTAAAACGAACAAACACGTCTCCTGGTCCATCGTCAGGTAGATTTCGTCCCTCCACCAGTGTGATGCTCAGGACTCCAGTCCACAGCTGGCTCTTCTTTAAAGTATCAGCGAGACGCCGTGTCTGTGGAGATGAGGTTGCCTGCAACACAACAGCAAAAGTTATGCAGTGCAACATCTACTGTAAACAATAAAGATATTTGCGCTTTTATCATATTTTCTCACATTTATAACAAACCAGGTTGCAGTATGCTTACCCTCATACTTCGTTTTCTCTTCTGAACCCACCTCTGTACCATAATAATAAGCAAAACAAATAGCATATTACATTAGCACATAAGTACATTTCCTTTACAGAGTCGGGAGTATTATGGCAATGAAATTCAAAATGTGAAAACTCAAGCAATTAAAACGTATCATGTTTATCATACATTTCGTCTGTTTTCTCCGTCTCTGACTGACAGACTAATATCAATGATAATCACACCCATATCAGCTTCCAGACTGTTGGGGTCAGCAAGATGTAGCACCATTTCTGTCGTCCTGTAAAATAAAACTAAGCAGCATCAATCTGTGCTCTGAATCACATTGCTGTATGTTAACTGGGTTCAGTATTTATTTTCGTACTTTTCGTGCTCTAGTTCACTTAGGAGCACGCTGCTGGAGCCCATGAAGTCATCTGTGGTCAGATCTCGATCATAGACCTGAACAAAAAAAAAATTACATCTTAGACACAATAAAAAGTGAAATAAACAGCATTTTTAACTAATGATCAAACAGCCAATTCTAAGAGCCTACTTAACTGGATAAACAGATGTAAACCATTATTAATGCAAAAACTGCCCTCTCAATTCTAACAAATAAGCAGGAATTTTACAAACTATGATAGACACCTTGATGTGCAGTTTCTTTTGTAGGTCACGGATGGGGAAGGAGAAAAACTCATTCCAGGTTGGGTTGAGATTCTTATAAATCACTTTGCTTTTGTACAACGTCTTTCCTTCGAGCTTGAATTTGACGTATGGGTCACTTGTACCTGGAAAACAGGCAGTTTGCACCAATTAAGACCTTTTGAGAAGCAGTAGTTAGTGGATGAGCAGCTGTGCCAGTGAAAACTCTTTGATGAAATTTGCCCCAACTTCTTGCCAAACAATGCTACATAAATGACCGTATTACTTATTTGAAAAAAACTATTTGTAGAAAGTTCACTATACACATACAACTCTATTAGAGCAAGTGCATTAAACTAAACCAGAGATTTACCTTGCAGTCAAAATTACAGTTATTAAAAAATTATTCAAAACCTTATGAATATTCACAGTAGTGCAGTGTAAGCTATATATATATATATATATATATATATATATATATATATATATATATATATATATATATATATATATAGTGAGGAAAGTATTTGAACACCCTGCTAAGTTCTTCCACTTAGAAATCATGGAAGGGTCTAAAATTGTCATCGTAGGTGCATGTCCACTGTGAGAGACATAATCTAAAAAAAAAAAAAATCCAGAAATCACAATATATGATTTTTTAACTATTTATTTGTATGATACAGCTGCAAATAAGTATTTGAACACCTGAGAAAGTCAATGTTAATATTTGGTACAGTAGCCTTTGTTTGCAAATACAGAGGTCAAACGTTTCCTGTAGTTTTTCACCAGGTTTGCACACACTGCAGGAGGGATTTTGGCCCACTTCTCCACACAGATCTTCTCTAGATCAGTCAGGTTTCTGGCCTGTCGCTGAGAAACACGGAGTTTGAGCTCCCTCCAAAGATTCTCTATTGGGTTTAGATCTGGAGACTGGCTAGGCCATGCCAGAACCTTGATATGCTTCTTACAGAGCCACTCCTTGGTTATCCTGGCTGTGTGCTTCGGGTCATTGTCATGTTGAAAGACCCAGCCCCGACCCATCTTGAATGCTCTAACTGAGGGAAGGAGGTTGTTCCCCAAAATCTCGCAATACATGGCCCCGGTCATCCTCTCCTTAATGCAAAAAAAACAAAAAACAAAGCATGATGCTACAACCCCCATGCTTCACAGTAGGGATGGTGTTCTTGGGATGGTACTCATCATTCTTTTTCCTCCAAACACGTTTAGTGGAATTATGACCCAAAAGTTCTATTTTGGTCTCACCTGACCACATGACTTTCTCCCATGACTCCTCTGGATCATCCAAATGGTCATTGGCAAACTTAAAACATGCCTAGACATGTGCTGGTTCAAGCAGGGGAACCTTCCGTGCCATGCATGATTTCAAACCATGACGTCTTAGTGTATTACCAACAGTAACCTTGGAAACAGTGGTCCCAGCTTTTTTCAGGTCATTGACCAGCTCCTCCAGTAGTTCTGGGCTGATTTCTCACCTTCCTTAGGATCATTGAGACCCCATGAGGTGAGATCTTGCATGGAGCCCCAGTCCGAGGGAGATTGACAGTCATGTTTAGCTTCTTCCATTTTCTAATGATTGCTCCAACAATGGACCTTTTTTCACCAAGCTGCTTGCCAATTTCCCCGTAGCCCTTTCCAGCCTTGTGAAGGTGTACAATTTTGTCTCTAGTGTATTTGGACAGCTCTTTGGTCTTGGTCATGTTAGTAGTTGGATTCTTACTGATTGTATGGGATGGACAGGTGTCTTTATGCAGCTAACGACCTCAAACAGGTGCATCTAATTTAGGATAATAAATGTAGTGGAGGTGGACATTTTAAAGGCAGACTAACAGGTCTTTGAGGGTCAGAACTCTAGCTGATAGACAGGTGTTCAAATACTTATTTGCAGCTGTATCATACAAATAAATAGTTTAAAAATCATATATTGTGATTTCTGGATTTTTTTTTTTTAGATTATGTCTCTCAAAGTGAACATGCACCTACGATGACAATTTCAGACCCTAAATGATTTCTAAGTGGGAGAACTTGCAAAATAGCAAGTGTTCAAATACTTATTTTCCTCACTATATATATATATATATATATAGATAGATAGATAGATAGATAGATAGATAGATAGATAGATAGATAGATAGATAGATAGATAGATAGATAGATAGATAGATATAATATATAATTTTTTTTACAAAAGAAAGAAGCTAAAATTATTAAGTTCAAGTAACTTTTTTACTAAAGCCTTTGCAAACGATGCACAGAAGGATGTGGTCAATATTTCAGAAGCAACATGTATACACATCATTTCCTGAGGTCGCAAGTGCTATATACGGTCTGTGCGGCAACAATGAATGTAATATGTAAATAATATAACAATCATATAAGAAGTATTCATATAATTACAAATATTTGCAGACTATTGTACCATACTATGTTTTGTACACTTGCATGACAATGTAAATTCAATTTCTCAAGCTAAAAACAAAACCCTGCCAGGCATGTGAATATACTATTCTGAATATACTGACTATACTAAGAAAGCCAGTCGAATAATTATTCAAGAACCAGTTGCTTTTCATGTTGAAAGCTGCAGGTAAACACTTTCTTTAAAGTTTTGAGCTCTTTTTTCAAAGTTATTAAACCCTAACACCCTCCTACCATAAAAAAACAAGCATTTTCATTATAAAACAGGATGTATAAGGATCTCTAAACCCCTGTTTTGTCCAGCAAAAGTGAGCAAATACTTCAGCTTGGAATGTTTGCATCTCTTACTTAACACCTTTATGTGAAATCAGCTTTCTTTTGCAGAAACTAGGCAAAGTAAATAAAAGGAAGGATAAACGTACAAATGACATCCTATAACCACAAGAATTTACCCAGAACACATCAAATTTACTATGAAAAAATATGTCTTGAGTTCAAACTGGGGATAAAACTTCAGGAAAGTCATAACGAAAAAACGAAATGTAGTCGAAGTAGGTGGTGCTCTTGTGTGCTGTGACAGAAGGAGAGGGGTGAGGCAGCAGTAAGGAGGGTGTGTGTCTACTCAATGGGTGTGTACTTGGGACAGGTTTTGATCTGCTATGTGGAATGCTGAGTATGAAAAAGCACTATGCGTTTGCACTTTCTCTAACAATACTGAACTGCCAGTCCCACATTGCTCACTGAAAAATATGCAAATGTGGAATCAACCATACAATAAACATAAATATTGACCTTGACTAGTTTATAGATTACAATAATTTTGGTATAAAAAATCCTACTTCCTGAAGACTTCAACACTGCAAAGACATTGAATAACTTAACCTAAGATCAATATTTAGCAACATCATCTCTAAACACTACTTTAAAGGAAGTGTTGAAACAATTCTCCAGCCAGTAAAGGATCAGCACAAAGATCATTCAATCTCTTAAAGAAAAATCGACAAAAAAGTAATGATTAGACATGTAAATATATTACTTATGTAGCCAAAGGTAAAGTTTTTTAATTTTGCACAAAAACTCTGAGGCTTATAAAGCTAACAAGGAAAGGAAAGTACATCCTGCAAACATTTCACACTTGAGCTATGTGTGTTTGTCGAGTAAATATTGAAATATACATATTTACACAATTGTTTAATGCACAAGCTCATTACGTGTTTCTTAGAGTCTCATTTACAGACAGCATCTTTAACAATGCTGGTTATCTTGAGGATTAATTTGAACTGGAATAAAATGATTAATAGTAGCTTTTGATACATTTTTAATAAGTTGTCATGATTTTTAATGAGTTCCTCCGTATCCACACTGAATGAGCCAAAACACCAGTATAATATCCTAATCCAACTCATACTATAACATCTATGTCGCAACTACACATTATGATTGCATAAGCTCAATGAGCTATTAGTATCATGTAGCAACAAAAAATAAAATAAATTCTGCAATGCCTTGTCCTGTCGATTTCTGCACTCTATTAACAGTAGATACAGTGTTTTTAAACCTATGTAAGCATCACACTTTCTTCCTCTGTCGTTCTGGTTTACTGTGGACAAAATAAGAGGTTCAGGATCGGAAGAAATTGATGATAAATAATGGTGAAAGCCGAATTGTCAAATCGAACCAATTTTCAGTTTTATTCATGCAGTCATATTTTGGCAATGTACTTGAGCCTTATTACATAATTATTTCAATACTTATGTGTAATCATATTAATATTTTTTGGTTGCTTTTTTTCAACAAAATTCACTTAATGTGCAAAATCATTCGTTTCTATCAGTCAATTTTCTACCCGCTAATTCTTTTCCCACTCAAATGTGAGTATTTTAAAAGTGGTCCTCTAGACCAGTACTCATTTTTGTGCATCATAGGTTTTGGTATTGGTTCAGAATCTTACCACAGCGGTCTCTGATTACAAGGCCTCGTCCCTCTTTCAGGTTAATGGAGAGCAGGTAGGACTTCTGCGGTTCCTTATGATTCTCACAGACACTCCCACTCTCCCCGGCCATATCCAGGACCTGAAACCAAAGTAAGGACAAGACTTTTAAAACTTATCTTGCCAGTACAAAACCTAACTGTCTAACATTTCACCATTTTAACTCATCAACTGAATTAACAGTTCACAATTCTGCATGCAAACAAGTCAACATCTTTTCTTGTCTTTGCTGATCATACGTTAGCCTTACCTACTACTAGTTTAGTGAACAGGAACTAGGAACTGCCTAGTGAGGATGACACAAGCAATGTGGCCATAAAATTAGGTGAAAAAAAAGGAAGCTTAGAAAACGAGCTTTAACCGCTTAACAAACCCACATGTGAAACGTTTAATAAGCTCAATGATCCCTAATAATAACAACATTATTCTGTGTACTGGATATTATTATGGCATATTTTATAACTGCCTATGTCCACTATTGTGTGAGCTTTTTGTCAACTTCATAGAGTCATGGACAAGATTCATTGCCAGCCACAGGAACTGAACACTCTAGTGCTCAACATTGACATTGAGTTAATATGAGGCAGCCAGAAATTCCTTCTAGTTTCAAGGTAACAACACTGTAGCCTCCAATATCCATATCCAATCAGATCTTGGTAAGTCATCCCCTTACAATAAAATGAATATAAGATAATCACAAGCACACAAACGCACACAGCATATATTTACAGTGTTACTCACTGCATGGTGTTCCGGGTCATGGAAAGAATCAGTGTCATGGCTCTCACCCCTTTGCCTCTGTTGTATCAAAAATAGAGAATGTTACATTGACTAAAAAGTACACATTACTTTAACATTAGTTATTTAATATGATTTACAAAAGTAAAATGGTCAGAGATCTTAAAGAACAAAGCATGTTAGTCCTAATCAGTCCTTTATTAAAAAATACCTTCACTCCAGGAAATGTTAAGCCATGGGGCCAAAACTAAAAGGTCAAAGGAATTTCACTTTCAAATTCAAATATTGTGTAATTAATGTGTGAATGCATTCTTTCAATTAAGTATATAAATGTATCTTGACTAATACTTCATTTTTTTTTCTGTAAAAGTTTAAGGAAAAACACTTGATACAAACAGACAAAGCATCTCTTCAACCATAATAATCAAGCCTGCACAGGCAGTGAACTCATTCAGAGCTATTATAGCAGGGAAATGGTTATTCCAGTTCAACACAGTCTCAGTCCAACAAGAATCCACTAGCAGCCATGGTTTACAAGAAATTTGCACAGAGGAGTATTTCTTAATGCTTTTAAGACTGCTTCAATGAACATAAGCAACTGTTGCACGAATGAGAGACTAATCTCTTAGTGGATTCCTGTTGAGAAGCCAGCAGTATCTGTTTCTTCGTTTTTCACAAAACTATTTGCTATTTTTGCTCCGCACATAAACGAGGATTTCACTATTAGCCACAGGAGAAATTTAAATGGCTAATCAACCATGTAACACCTGAACACATACATATTTAGAGGGTAAATGGCAGGATTTTAACCGGTATCTGAACATGATAAAACAGACATAAAGAAAAAAATACACCATGTGGCAGCAAGTTCTTTTAAACTTCCTAAATAAACAATAAAACAATGCATGTCCAGGAGAAAAAAAGCCCTAAATAAATACTGAAAAAAAACCGGCACCTCGATTGAGTTCTCTGGTTGGTGATCCATATCTTCTACAGCATCCAAGAAGTCCTGCTCCTCATCAAGACCACCGTCCACGAGGTCCTGAGGTATCCAGCCAGATAAGTCTGCGGGCCCAGCTGCCGAATCAGAACACTGAGCTCCACCCCCTGTTTCTAACATGGCCTGACTGACAGGTGTGGAGGCACGAAGGACAAGGGGGTGGTGGGCTGTTAGGGACGGGGAACTTGGCACTGAAGAACTCGTCCTATGTTCCAAAACTCGCTCAGGTCTAACCTGCGACTTTATGTGTCTTTGGCTGTTGCCGCGGACGTAGTGAATCAACGGCTTGGCTCTTTGGCGCAGGTTACCCCATACTGTCTTTTTAGATCCTGTACTGGGTTCCATGCGGAGGATTTTGCACGTGTGTGTGAAAGAAGGGGAGGTAATCAAGGCCTTATAAACAAGAGTGAGATAGTCAGCAAGGCCTGTAAAAAAAAACCCAAAAAAAACAACAGGAATTCAGAATCAGTTCAAAGCACCACTGAACATATCATTTTAAACCATTTTTCAATGAATAAACTTTAACCATGAATAAAGTCATTTGTTGTAAAAACCTTACAAAAACAACAGTAGCAACAAGTCTAAATGTTTAATCTTTAAATCTTTAATCAAGAAATTTTTAGCGAAATGTCTCATTAAGCCACATACTATTGCCTACAATAACACAAGTGAACACAACATGCATTTTTTTAAATGTTGTAATTTTAAATAGTTTTTATTATTAAGGTAAAACAAAATCCAAAACTACATGGCCCTGTGTGAAAAAGTGTTTAATTTAAGTGTAAATAAGAAATCCGGAAACACATTTTCACACTACTGTATATATAAAGTGTACTGGATTTAGTATATGCCCAATAAATATGTACTTATAAAACTATCAGTTCTATATAAAACAATATAAAATCAGATGCATGTGTGGCAATGGATCCTATTGATGTCTTTTGTCTCCTGTTAATTACAGCTAGGAACAAAACACACACACACAAAATGTTTACAATAGTTTGTGCTGGTGTGCCACTCCTGGTCAGACCTGTGTATATTTGTAGTCACAGCATGTCTCCTGGTGTTATCTAGTGTGTATGTGTTGTTAGCTTTCAATACCAGTGAAATAATTTTCCATGAAAACACACATAGATAAGTTAGCAGGCCAACAGTTAATAAAGTGAATATAAAAACAAAATGGCCAAAACCTCTGTGGTCACCTGACATTCACACCTTTGTTTGGCTCTTCCTCAAATTGTTACCAAAATGCTGGAAACACATGTTCCTGTACAACACCGCATTACACATGAAACTAAGAGACCCAAACCGTAACCAGTATGGCAATGCATCTGTGCACACAGTGAGCTCAATAAAAACATAGTTAGCCAAAGTTGGAGTAGAAGAACTTTGTCCTGCACAGACCTCTGACCTCATTGAACATCTTTGGAATGAATTGGAAAGCTGGCTGCACCCTGGGGCTCGGCTCACCTACATCAGCACCTGACTTAATTATTGCTCCTGTTTATAAATGACCACAAATCTCCAGAAGACCCATCCAAAATCTAGTGGAACATCTTCACAGAACAATAGAGATTATTAATAGAGCAAATGGGGACTAAATGTGGAATGGGCTATTGTCCACAAACTTCTGGCTATAATCCATGTCTAGCAATTGCTTGATTTGGCTTGGAATGATTCTTCTTTTTCTTCTTCTTATTCACTGTTATCATCTAGATAAGACAAAATGCTGTGATATGAATTTCAGCTCACACAGCCCACCCCTGTATCTTAAAGCCTCCCAGTTCCCATTTAGCTAAACCCCCTGTTTCCTAGTTAAGCCTTGTTTACGACAAGCCCAGTCCAGTTCCAGTAATTTTTTCTGGAAAAGATTTGACAAACAGGGCTGACCCAGGAACTCAGCCACCAGAATAAAGCTTTTTCGAACTCTCTAAGCTCCAGTATTACATCATGGCAGCTGGATACTGGGGTTACATAACCATAATTTGTTTTCTTCTACTAATTTACGATCACTCATGAATTTTTTTCACTATAAAAACTGGAAGGTGTTTCTGGAGTGTGACAAGCACAAAACAAATTTGATATGGACAAAACCAAACAAACAAACAAAAACAAAAACCCAGACAGTACTCCTGCGATTTTTGCTTCTAAAAATTCTCATCTGTCAGCAGTAAGCAGGGTAAAGGTCATTATCAGAACCAGCTGAACTAGGATTGTTAAATAAAGTGAATCCTGAAACATTCACGTCATATATCGGTCCTGCGGCTGTAGGTGTGCCGCTAGGGACATTAGACACATTATAATGGAAATGCAAAAGCGACTTTAGCTTTGGAGTTTGGAGTATAAATTACTCATTGGAAAGAGGGCTAATGAGTCAAACATCAGACAAGTGTCTTCTATTCTTGTTTACACCTCCAGATAAAAACACAACAGTTTATAATCCATAAAGCATTAAAATTTTTCAGGAAGCACTCTGACATTAAAGGCACCTCTATCCAATTTCTTATTCTTATTTGGGAATGTTTGGGATATGGCCTTATTTCTTACGTATTCATAAGTACTTAGTGCAGACTTCTTGTTTTTTTGTGACCTATAGTACATGTGAGAGATCAATAACACAAATACAATACATTATTCATGATCATAACACAGTGATCGAAAATTCAGGATTTATAATGCTCAAATTATGTTTATTAATATTCCATTAAAGCAGATTTAGGAATAGTAAAGTCCAAATCAAATTACAGGGTTAAATGTATACTTATTTACAGGTTATCATGTCTCTAGTAGCAAGGACGTGTTTGGCGTATGGCAAGCTCTCTCTAGAAACAGCTTTAAACACTTGTGTGATTGCTGGTGTGGAAGTTTTAAGTTTGAAAGGAGTCTATTTTCAGTGCTTTGTAAATTTCAGAATCAAAGCAGTTTAATTATTAATACAATTAATAATTAATAAAAAATATTTTTAAAAACTTATTCAAGTAAAATGAGAAAGCTAGAGAGGAAATAACTGTTTAAAGCTGCTGTAGCACAAGTCATAACAGGAACTAGCCATTCTGTGGAAATTCCACAATATTGAGTAAACTACTGTATAATTAGACACAAATAATAGTGTTTTACTCAATGTTTGAAAAGATATATACACTTTATATAAAGAAAATAAAAAAGAAAGTTGTTTTATACTTAAAACAATGTTTTAATTTGTGTTACATGTACTTTACAGCCCAGTGAAATTCTTTCTTCACATACCCCAGTGATGTTAGGGAGCTGGGGGTCAAAACACAGGATCAGCCATGATACAGCACCCCTGGAGCGCAGAGGGTTAAGGGCCCCAAGGATAGTAGCTTGGCGATACCAGTGCTTGAACCACCGACCTTCTGATCAGTAACCCACAGCCTTAACCAGTGAGCTCCAACCATATGAGCCTTAATGTAAGAGACAAGAAAAAGCTCCTCAGGAACTCTTCTGCTTTCGAGATGTGATCCATTTTTTAAATCTTTACCACGAAGTCTTGCACAAGTGACTTTTCACAGCTATACACTTCAGCTGTCCACTCCGGAAAGCTTTGGCTCAAAAACGTAGGCACTTGACTGCATTTTCTGTGTGAATAGAAATGTGTGACACGAATGTGTCCATCCTGTCTTTGGAATTAACTAAGGCAAGTTGCTATTGGGTATGTTAAAGAAGCACATTGCTTGTGCCAGTCTTGTCTCGTTGTTATCTTTTTTTGGGACTTCACAGATTTAAGATGACGCAAATATCTTTTCTTTTTCACAAGATACCGAAAAAGTAGGAAACTTTAATCCTACTAATTTATTTAATATTTGCTACTTTTAAATATAACCACAGCACCCATGTTTATTAGAATTGTGATAATAATGTGGGGTTAGGTTATATTTAAAAACTAAAACGTAACTGTTGAGTGCTTGAATGTTAGTTATTGGCACCCAAGTGGCTCTCAAGCACAGACAAGAGTCTTGGTCTTTTTTGGAAAGGCAAAACTTATTCCATGCTCTGTATGTCATTTTCTGTAGCTTCTGTTCCCAGAGCCTCATTGCTTTTGTGTAAGGACAACATCTCTTGTCCACAATGCCCCAATTGTGTCTCTGTTCACTCTGCATGAGCATTTCACTTTCCTCATAAGCTTTATGCACAGATTAGACTCAGGACAGTTAAGCTCCCACCTAAACAATTTGATTATCTTTTGATGGGAAGTAAATAATAGCATAAACAGTTAAAATGATTGAATACAAACACCAAAACTAAACAAGCAACTAAATAAATATTTTAACACAGAAGCACAGATGTTTAATAGAAATTATTTTATTTATCAATTATACAGTACCAATGTTTATTTATCACTTATAATTATGTAACATATAATATTACTCTTTAGCTTATGTTTCATATTTTACTTTCCCTGTTGTGCTTTAGTTTACCGGTATCATTTGAATTTCTGCTGCTTTGTTCTCTTTTTTGTGCTTTGTTCTTTTTTGGCAGAATATAGCATTTCATTCCCTGCATTAGAGAGCAGTGCAAATCCTGCCTTTTTTTTGGTCCTATTCCTTAGTGTTCACTGGTTTTAAAACTGATGTATCTTGCTCTTTTTTTTTTTTAATGAATTTTAGTCCTACAATCTGCCTGTGCTGAATCTCTTCCATGATTACAGTGGATGTTTAATTCCCGGAATAATAAACACACTTGTAGTTTGAACTTGTTTTTCTGACAGTCATAGATGAATGCATCACTGCAGTGTTGGAGTGATAAAAGGCAACTAGGCTGAGATTGCAAGCAACAAGAAATGTCCTGGTAAAGCCTGCATGTAGACATATGCATGTATGATCATGCTGATAGAATTATCTATTAAAATTTGTGAGTTGCGGTAATACTTGTCAATTCACAAGCAAACCTCACAAGCAAAAATCATTCCTCCAATTTACTTTTTTGTTGCACCATTCAGGACCCACAGGAATAACATTTTACTTCCTATAAACCATAACAGTCACTTTCACAAAATCCATATCCATAAGATGGCATGGGTATATTGCATGGGTATAATAATATGTGGTGTTGTATTCTGTTTAAAATAACACATACAGTAATTACAAACCTGCCTGAGAATCTAAAGGAAATGTAATTAATTTCTTCATCTTTTCAGTGAAAAATTCACATCCCTGTGTGTAATGTAAATGCTTTAATAGGTCTATTTTGCCCAGGATCTTGAAGGATATCCTACACCGGGTCTCCTTAAAATCCACCAACAGCAGCTGTTCATGACTCCCTAAAGACAAGCTGGTGTGGAATTTGAGACTGTGAGAAAGACTGACCAAGAAAACTGATAACAATCTACACTACATAGAAATATCTTAAAAGACATACAACACTCTTGAATCAACAGAAGTAAGCACCCTGCTCCACCCTGCACTGTTCGTGACATAATCCACGCCACTGTAGATTAACAACACTCCAAAACATGATGGTGCAGAGGGGTGTCTGGGTATTAAGGGCAGGTGGAATATACGTTTGGATTATCATAATGCCTGTGAAAGACCTGGCCCATCAACTTTTTGTGGAAATTCTTTGCAAATGCCTGTCCACGTATCAGCAGGATGCTTAAGCTACATATGTCTTTAAACCTGGCTGGTGTGTTGGGGAGGGATAGCATGTGAAGCGCAACATTCAGCATTTACGATAAATTGGTAGACAGAGTGTAGGATGTGTGTGTAAATAGATGATATGCTGATAAAGAGAAACAGGAGATGCTGCTTGTTTTTTTTTTTTTTTGTTAGGGTTTTTTTTTTACTGGGAGAGCTGGAAATGGTTTCGGCAAAGTGGTAAACATGTTTTTAGATGATTCAAAAACTTCAAAATCTAGCAATTCATCTGTTTCCAGGATGACCCAAATAGAGGGACTGAATAAAAAAAAAACAATTGATATGTAAAAGAAAAAAAAAGAGAAAAACAAACTCACAGTTTCTGGACATGTAAAGGCCCAAGCCGGTTTCAGCAAAGCCTCTGCTGCTTGATAGTGCAAAGTTACCAAAGAAATCTGTTTGCAATTACAGTAAGCATTTCCTGAGACATTTACGCTGATTAAAGTGATTGTACAGCTTGTGTTTTGAAGTATGGCCATACAAATGTGACATTTTTTGTGTGTGTGAAAAATGTGATCTTTAAATACTAAAAGTACTTTTGAAGTCACTAGTCCCAATGTTTTGACATAACAAAACATGTTTTCTCATGATCAGGCTGATCTCCAGAACGGACATAAGGAATAAGGTTTTTATTACTGGACCTGTTAGTGGGTTCTACAGGAGACTTCACCTCATCACTTTACCCATCCTGATTCTCCTTTCAAAGTTGCATCTTCCTTCCCTTTCACTAATGGTTGGAATCAAGCTTATTCCTCAAGCACATTTGCTATTGCAAACTAATGAGAACATTTTCGGAGCCCACTCCCTGCCACATCACCTGTGCCGGTGGATTTGCACCTATAAAAGGTCAAAATGAAGTCTAAGGACTGTGATCTAATCCATCAAACACCACTGAGCTGAGCTCGGTACACAGATCCGATATGTCCCTAGCGGGAAGGTGTTGAGTGAATAGTGTGCATCTCATTGACTGGATATGGTGCACTGACCAATTATAAACATACTACTTTTTCAGTGACTGCTTAACAGTTCCCTCTACAGAAAATATGTAAATCATGGTAAAGTATGTTGTGGATGTTATGTTAGTATATCATTAGCTATTACATCATAGCATTGTCGATGGCATCTCTCTGTCGTCTGATCACAACCACATTACTGAAAAAAATTTTTATTCACCACACTTCCCACAAGAGCCCAGTGTAGGGTTTGCCCAGCATGTGTTTGTTGGCAGATGATTCTGAGGTAATTTTTTTAGTTAGACCCATACAGGTAGGTTGGTGATCACTTCAACATACAATGTGTGGTGTACTTTGGAGATTTGCTTGGTTTACATAGAGAAGATGAGAAGATAAAAATCTTAAAAAAAAGAAAAAAAAAAAAACACCCAGCAAAGCAGAACTAAATCTCGAATCAAATGATAAACAAGCACATACTGTATATAACAGTCAGCTAGTTTTGCACCAGTGGATTACATATAACATCATGCGGATACAGGCCAAGCGCTTCAGATAATTATCAGAATTGAGAATAAAGTGACTCAGTGACTTTGTCCATGACACAAATAAATACATGTTAATTATTTTTGTCTGTATATTTCAGAGATTTTTTACACACACACACACACACACACACACACACACACACACACACACACACACACACACACACACACACACACAAAGCCCTAGAGTTTACATTTACAATAATGGCATTTAGCAGACGACCTTATCCACTTACATTTGTCGTATTCATACACCTGAGCAGCTATGGGGTTAAGGGCCTTGCTCAGGGGCCCAGGAGTGGCAGCTTGGTGTGGCTTGGATTTGAACTCACAACCTTCAGATCCAAACCACCAAGATACCACCATCCCTGTTAACACAGATTTCCCTACAGAATAAAAGGAGTATGACCAGATGGGTTTGAGCTGACAGGAGCTCCATTCTACACAATTGTGGCGAGCACAAAAGCTGCTCAAAATGAACAACAGGTGTGATACAACTATAAAAGAACACATCAGATTCCACCTAATGGCAACAAAAAAACTGCAGTTACAAGGCTTACCAAAACTGATAGTCAGCTGGTCTTTTTCCAATTTTTAACGTTTTTTTAAAACGGGTTTATTGGATACATGCAATAACTACAATAACAGTCAAACAAGATCCGCTCAAGCAATGTCAGAAACATCCACTTACATGAAGTCCATGATGTACAATCATTAACTCAGCAGTCAAACAAACCTAAACCCTTATTCTCCAAGAGTAAATGGATGGTGTGGCTCATATTACACACTTCACCTAATAATGCCAGATACAGTAAAACCACCAGACCAATAAACCCTGGTGTTCTGTGCAATTATTCTTCCTAGGAACCACGACAAGCTGTCGAACATACGACAAATCAGGCAATCAATTTAACACATCTATACTTAATGATAAGTTGACAGGCAGAAGGTTTTAAACACTAATTTTACTCTTTTTTTTTATTAATTTTTTAATCTTTATTTTAGAATAAAGTAGAATATTTCGATATTCAGAAATGTTTATTTTATTGAAACTATCTATAAGTGGACAAAACCCGAATCTTGACCTCTATTTAAGTACTTGCTACACAAAATACTGTATATTTGTTTTATAGTCCGGACTACAAGTCTGGCCTCTTAATACGTCTTTAAATACTAATAAATCTTATTTTATATATAAATTATATATCAATTATTATCTTATATATAAATCTAATACATAATTACCACATTATAGAGACACATTTTATCAGTCTTTCTGACACTAATAACGAATAGGTACCTTCAGGTGTTGAATCATTTCAGTTACGTACGTGAAACACGGGTTTGGTTCTCACGAGCAGTTGTTTCCTTTGTTTGCAATAGTTTGCGCTGCCAAACCTCCGGATGCATTTAATATTACAAATTCATCTGCACTTACAATTACATAGTGTACGCTTGTAGTATATAGATGGGCCTGATGGTGAGATCTAACTGCATCTGGTTGGTTTTTTCCCACCTGATGTATTTAGGCTAGGCAATAATAGCATACACAGGTACAGGTTGGAGTGGGGTGCCACTGTTTGGTTGTGATTACAGGAATGCCTCATAGTTACAGCCAGACAGGAATGCAAACTGGTCTGCCATCAGTCACAGGAACTACATTGGAATATCGGGCTTAAAAGCATGACAAAGTCCTGAGTCATGTACACTTCCCCACCTTAATAAGTGATTAATTTGCATGAGAGAAATTGGCATTAACAGCAGGCTTGTCTGAATTACAAAATTAGAAAATAAATAACTAATTTTTATTATTTCATTGTTTTTATTTGTGGCTTTACTATAAGCAGTGTAATAACATGTAAGTATTTTTTTTCTTGCAAAAAAAACACAAAAACACCTGACAAAACAGTGACTTAAATCACTAAAATGCACTACTGAAATACAGTTTCCTAAACAATAAATAATCTACAATGCAAATAAAAATGAAAAGTCTACATTTGCATACTTATTTGCTTAATTGACTACATACATTTATAAAGCAATATATTGTAAAAGTTGTAATATATCATGTCTAATGCAGATCCTCAGTTTTGAGCTTCTGATCTACTTAAATAAAAAATAAAAAAAATAAAAAATAAAAACACCACCCATCAGATTGCTGTTTGTTGGTGTTACATATTGACTTGGGAAGTGTTTCATTGTTCTGAATGAGGTTCTCCACACTAATGCTGTCTGATGGTTAGAAGGGAAAGTTCCTCTGCTCTCTCTGGTGTGACATGACGCGGAGTGTGTATCTGAAAGGCTTTCACACACTGTATGGTGCATGTCAGTGTTGCTTGGTGAAAAGCAGAAAATGAAGGTGATGGAAACAGCGCGTGGTTGTGTAGAAAATCGACGCCGCCGATCAATGAAGAGTGACAGAAACCCAAACACAAGGTGGTGAAAGTGAGAGGAAAGATTTCTGGTCGTATAGCAGCCGCTTCCAGGTGTGTGTGAGTTTTAGAAAAACAGAAAGTAATCAGTCGGTCGCCGCCTCTTACCTTCATATCTGTAGGACAGGAATTAAATGCATCTTACCTGAGGTCCAGTGTTTAAAGCCATTTCAAAGTCATCTTGGTCAGTGCTCAGTGTGTGTGTGTTTGTATGTGCTGTGAGCAGAGCGCTGAAATCCGGACATAAACATGTGCAAACACACGCGGAGGAGGGAAAGAGATTAGAAAGGTAGACGAGGAAAGGCAGAAACTTCCGTATTACACTACAGGATGGGCGATACTGAATCGGCCACTGAGCCCAGTGATACTAAATATAGTGATACCGAAATCCCTCATATTTAACACAAGCTTTATATTGCGATATTGAACTCAGTGATATTTAACACCGCGATACTGGTTTCAGTGGTATTGTAATCTGTAATACCGAATTTATTTTTTATTTACCAGCTTTATTTATCCATGTCTGTCTATCTATCTATCTATCGGCAAATTGGAGACCGAGTCTAAAGTTACTTGCTTTTTTTTAGATAAAGGATTAACATTTGAGAATATTTTACTTTTAAGTCACAAGTAACTTTTCTCTCCATAAATGGCAAATGATTGACTTTAACCATGAGCCGAATAAAGCGGTATATCATTTACAAAAAATAGTCTAATTAAGTCGAATCCGTTTCCCACGTGGCGTCTTATACGGTATATAGGCTCATCGTGGCCACGACTTTGCCGCCTCCTGCTGGCTGAAATATATAACTGCATGCATCCTGATGCACCTAGCTGGAACATTACAGCTGTGGAGGACTGTGAAGGCGTACACGTGAAAATGCGTCAACAAATAGCTAAATTCAAAAAGAAATGGGAAAAGGCTACCGGAGAAAACGCTCATGGCACATTTCTTACTTTAATTTCATGTGAATTATCCTCTGAAATGGATAAAGTGGATGAATGCATCATGAATAGATTAGAGATAGCATTAATGCTGTAATTTCTCCTAATATTCTTATTAAAGAAAGTAAATTTGTCTATTTTTTTTTCATCTGATATTATTTTTGTTTTGTCACCTTCATGCAAATCATATCTGTTATATCATCTCATTGTCAGAGCACACATCCACCACACACCATCATACCCATATGGAAATGTGTCTTATTTGAATCTGACCCACCTTGAGCCTCAAGTCAATATTAAATAAATCACATTTTACTTTACATCCACTGACATCTTTGTGCGGTGAAAAAAGTTTATTCGCTCTCTCTCTCTTATTTATGTGTATGTGTTTTATTCCAAGGAAGATAAGCAAAGTGAAAGTGAACATGCTGCAAGAGTGTGTCACTTTAAGTCAATATTTGATAAGCAGCAGTATTTAAGGGTGTGTATCAGCAATAAACCACGATGTAGTTTAGTTTAAACAAAAATAAAAACACTAAAAAAAAAAAAAAAAAAAAAAAAAAAAGACGAGCATGGTTTAAATGTTATATTTCATATTCAGCTACCTCAAGGCAACAATATGTACACTATATACAACACAGTATAAACAGTATACTAAATACATTATGGCTAGATTGATAAATAGAGCCTCGGTCACGATTACTAATGTCTATGATTTGCTATGTTTAAAAAGAAGCCTACCAGAAAATAATGCAAAGATTTTAATTCTAACATTGAAAAACCTGATTAAATTATAAAGCGGAGATAAAATATTGCTATATGGCCATATTTGTTGTGTACGCAAAATGTAGAGTTTATTATTACAGCAAAGAGGGATTACATCTGGAATACGATGGTTTGGTGTCCACAAAACTTTTGCCATATTGTGAATGTAACTGAAGCTAAAACACTCCTGCTGGAGTTCCCACTGGAATGTAGATGGTTTGTCAAGGCAACTGACCTGAGCAGAACTATTCTTATATAGTCCTCTGCAAAAAATGCAGCACATGAGGTCTTTTGGACCTTGTTTGTGTGTGTCCATGGGATCCACAAGATTCCAGGGTGTCCCTTCATATTTTGGGATTCTGAAGTGTGTCTATGTGCCCTTTCTGTCACAGATGCAAACTCAACACGTCTCACATGCAAAACTAGAGCTTATATGATGAAGACAAAAAATATGGATATAAATGTTGGTAATCCAGCTGATATGCCTAATTATAACGACAGCACACTCTCAAAACATTTTTAAACAAAAGAGTTTTCCTTCCTTCCACCATGGATCTGCACTTCAACAGATGAGTTCATGGCTTTTGGCATCATAAGTGACAGAAGTGATCACAGAGCAGCTAAACCTGTAACTCCTTATTGCACTTGAAACTCAGGAAGGGCATAGTAACTGGATATTGATTTTTAAATCCCCTGCACTAAAATGTGATTACAGCATGCATTTACAGCTTATTCAATATAAAGTCCAAAGAACAATGAATTTTAATAATGCTTATATTTGTTTGCATATGCTAGTATGACAAAGAAATGAACGAAAACACCCTTTCTTGAAAATGATATTATGTTCAGAGTACTAAGGAGAATATAGTTTGAAACAGGCAATTATTGGCTCAAGTTCATGCTTCAGTCTGAAGAACGATAAAGAAAACTGTAGAAACATTTACAAATATTAAACACTTTTGGCTTGATGTCCGACTACAAATATCATTAAAAGCTGAACTTCATTCCCTGATTAAAGAAAATACTACAGGCTTTTCATAAATGTGTTTTTCTGTTAAAAAAAACGGTATGACCATCATTAGTCATCCCTGTATAACCCTGTAAGAAGATATTTTCTTCAGGACACTCCCTTTTTCCTGTGTCCTAGGTCCCCATATATCTTGCTACATATACCAAAAAGGGACAATGGCAATACTGTTATTTGCAATAAATAGTGACCAGACAGTTTGCTCTCAGATTATTTTCCTTTCAACTGCCTTTTCCTATTAAGTGCTATGTCACCCAGCTCTCTGTACGCAGCCTTTTGAGTGGCGGACCCCTGATGCCCTCTGATGGGCCTCTGCCCTGACCCAGGGTGGGCACAGAGGGATGGGCATCTCTATGCTGCTCGTCCCGCTCACTCCCCTCATATGAGCTGCAGGAGGAGGCGAGGCTTTCTGCTGGAGAGTGGAGAGAAGAGGACGGAGGGGCCGAAAGGAAAGCCATTGGGGGAGACACAGGCTCAGCTTTTATATCCATTACTGGAGAGGACCTGGAGGATGGCTCAGAGACATGGGATAGGGCACGAGAGACTCTGCAGGAAATAAAGACAGGACAATTTTGTGATTATTTTGGTTACTATTCTGGAATGGAATGGATGGATGGATAGATGAATAAATAGAATGCAACACAAAGATCACTTCAAACACCATTTTTAAGAGTGTCTAGATGAATATATAGATGAATGTGTGAATGGTGCGGCAATGATTTGATTTAAAATAGGTAGATGCATTACTGAATTGATAGATGCAGTAAGGAAGAATAACTGGATATATGCTGAATAGATGAAATAATAAATAATTAAATGGATGCATAGATAGAAATGTTTGCATGATTGCATGTATACATGCAATCATCCATCTAACCATCTATTAGTCTGAAAGAATGAATGTCTAAATGTGTGATGGACAGATGGGTAAACAGAAGAAGAATGTATAGATGGAGAGATAAATAAATGTATGCATGAATAAATGGAAGTTGGATGAGCATCTGAATAGGTTTACAGAAGAATAAATAGATTAAAATATGAATGGGTGTACGGATGAATGCATGACTGGATGTATAATGGATGGATGAATATGTGAATGAATGTAAGAAAAGAAGAAATTGATTGATTGCAGACAGAGGCATGGAATGAATGATACAAACTCCCTCACCCCTGAGAAGGAATTGCTGTCTGATTATGTTGCCATGGTGAAACCAAAGCCAGGCTGTCTGCCATGCTGAATCCATGTAGGTTACTGAGCTCTGAACTGTTTAAACTGTAATCTGAAAGATATTGTTTAGAAATAAATACACAAATAAAAAAACTGTTTAACCTCAGTATAGTAAATCCCATGCTGTACAGAAAAGCAAGTATAATTAAAGGTGTTAAGTGTGCACACACCTGAGCTGTATGCTGATGTCATAACAGGGTACTGTAGGCCCTGATGGTGCATACTGGGTGTAGCCATGGAGACCACGTGCGTGCTCAATGACTGGCTGGATGGGGGGCTGTTTATCCTCTGAAATTTGCATGAAACAAATAGAGCCATTTAAAAAAGAAAGCAGACCCTCTTTAGATTCAACAATTTTATGTATCAGGACATCAAAAAAATCATCTGGTTCTTATCATGTCTTAAAATTAGGCAAATACAGCCTCACATTTACATTAATGGCATTTGGCATACGGCTTTTTCCACAGCGACTTATAACTGAGCAGTTAAGGTTCTTGCTCAAGGGCCCTGCAGTTGCAGCTTGGTGGTGCTGAGATTTGAACTCATGACCTTCTGATAAGCAATCCAATGCCCTAACCACTAAGCTGCCACTTCCCTATGAATAAAACACAGACCAAAACACATGATATATCACACCATGTAGCAGCCAGGTGCTGCTAATTATTTGCAAGCAGAAAAAAAACATCAGGTTTATAAGGCCATTTACAAACAATTTAAAGCTCATCATTATACAAGAAGGAAGATTATTCACAAGTGGAAAACATTTAAGGCAGGTGCCAGTCTTCAAGGAGTGGACATCCCAGCAATATTCTCCCCAATGTCAGACTATGCAATGCTCAGAGAAATTGTAAAAAAAAAAATGAAAGGTTACAACTGTCAAAGAATGGTGATAATGGGGTGAATGAAGGTGTTGCAAAGTCCAAATCACAACCAACTGAAATACTGTGGTGGGACCTTTGGTGGGAGCGGTGAATAAACTAATACCCACAAACCTCAGTAAACCAAAGCAATGTTGTTTAGAGAAATAGGCCAAAAGTCCTCCACAACTATGTGATAGATTCTAAAGTCATGCCTGAACATAAGTCATTTCTGCTACAAGTGGTTCTAGAAGCTACTTGTACTTTTTTGTGTAAAAAAAACAAAACAAAAAAAAAACAGTAAGAGCGAGCTTATTTTTTCACAGACAGCTTTTCCATTTTGGCTTTATTTTTGTAAAAAAAAGAAAATTAATATGTCATGTACAGTGCCCTCCACAATTATTGGCACCTCTGTTTAAGATGTGGTCGTGGACTTCTAAAAATTATCCTTTTTTTTAAAACAACATAGAACCCAAATGCAAAAAAAGAGAAAAATCCAACCTTTCATTTAAGTACATTACTTTGGTGGTAAAAAAATCACACATTTAGAAAAAAAAAAAAACCTTGAAATCATGTGTGCCACAATTATTGGCACCCCTGATGTTAATACTTTGTACAACCTCCTTTTGCCAACAAGACAGCACTTAATCTCCTCCTATAACATTTTACAAGATTGGAGAACACAGAGAGAGGGATTTTTGACCATTCTTCTTTGCACAATCTTTCTAGATCATCCAGTGTCCTGGGTCCTCTCTTATGCACTCTTCTCTTTAGCTCGCCCCACAGGTTTTCGATTGGGTTGAGGTCTGGGGACTGAGATGGCCATGGGAGGACCTTGAGTTTGTGACTGCTGAACCACTTTTGTGTAGATTTTGCCACATGTTTTGGATCATTATTCTGCTGAAAGACCCAATCTTCAGCTTTCTGGCAGAGGCCATCAGGTTTTTATTTAAAATATCCTGGTACTTCAAAGCGTTTATAATGCATATGCACCCTAACAAGGTTCCCAGGGCCTTTGGAAGAGAAACAGGCCCACAGCATCACAGATCCTCCACCATACTTCACGGTGGACATGAGGTGCTTTTCGGCATACTCATTCGCCAGACCCACTTAGAGTGTTTGTTGCCAAAAAGCTCAATCTTAGTCTCATCTGACCAAAGCACACGATCCCAGTTGAAGTCCCAGTACCGCTTAGCAAACTCCAGACGTTTACGTTTGTGAGTGTTAGTGAGAAAAGGCTTTTTCCTTGCATGCCTCCCAAGCAGCTTGTTGGCATGTAGAGAGCGTCTGATGGTTGTTTTGGAGACTCTGTGACCCCAAGATGCCACTCTTTGATGCAATTCTGTGACGGTGAGCTTGGGAAATTTTTTTACTTCTCTTACCATCCTCCTCACTGTGCATTGTGGCAAGATAAACTTGGGACCTCTTCCAGCCTTGTTTGTCACTGTTCCAGTTGTTTTAAACTTCTTAATGATTCCTCTGACTGTAGATACCGGCAAGTTAAGGCGAGTGGCTATTTTCTTGTAGCCATTGCCTGACTTATGAAGGTCGACACACATCTGCCTTACTTGAATGGTGTGTTCTCTTGTCTTTGCCATGTTGACAAATGGGTAAGAGAATTAGGCCTCTGTGTCACGTCATATTTATACCCCAGGGAAACAGGAAATCATGAATTACTAATTAAAAGTCCTTAGATACCTTGACCAACCTTAGCAACTACAGAAAAATATATAAAAAAAAAAAAAAAAATTAACATTTTCAGAGGAATTGTTAGGGGTGCCAATAATTGTGGCACACATGATTTCAAGTTTTTTTTTTTTTTCTAAATGTGTGATTTTTTTACCACCAAAGTAATGTACTTAAATGAAAGGTTGGATTTTTCTCTTTTTTTGCATTTGGGTTCTATGTTGTTTTAAAAAAAAGGAGAATTTTTAGAAGTCCACGACCACATCTTAAACAGGGGTGCCAATAATTGTGGAGGGCACTGTATATGTCATGTGCTGTCCATTGAAAGTTTACCTCATTCTAAGACTTTTCAGGGACCAGATCATTTTTATTATATTCTGATAATAAATAATTAATTATTTTCTTATTTATTTATTTATTTATTTATTTATTTATTTATTTATTTATTTATTTATATTGGTACTGGTGAATTAAATTGACCATGTTGGAGATCATTTCTGGGGAAACTTTTCCTAAACTTGACGTAAATACACTCTATTTCTGTGTGCTATAAAGTTAAAAAAAAAGAAAAAGAAAAAATAGCTTAAAAAGTGCAGATACGGTTCCTGGTTGTCATTTCAAACAGAACCAAATCTAAAAACAGCTGATCTAGTCCTATTTCCTTTTTTTCCAAAAATTAATTCAGATTCATTCTACTAGATTACAATAATGGTTCCAATCCTTTGGGTACACACAATAGGATTAAAAAAAAAATAAAAAAATAAAAAAAGAAAGTGATTTTTTTTTCTAGTCATGCTGAGAAAATGAGTTTGTTCTGAGGAAGTGTATTCGTTTAATTTGCCAGGAACCCATTAACTATTGAGTGAATGAAATCTGTACAATCTTTCTGTTCAAGCGTGCACATGAAAGTATTTGAAACTCACCTATTAAGCTGTTCACTTAAATTAAACTTAATGGAGACCAATAACTGCAAAAAAGCATGCATATTTTATATTCCTTTATTTTAAAATGCTACCACTCAATGCCTAGAAAGAAAACTTTACACACCTCATGAATACAGTAAAGTAGTTTCCTGATGTTGCCCTACACTGTATAGTTTAATGTGCTTTCTGCTCGAATGCACCAAACTGAAATTAATGACCAAGACATCATAAGCTGGTCTGACTGTGGCCTCTAGATATTTTAATGAGAAAATAAGTTATAAGACATTTATCTTTTAACTTACCAAATTTCCCTCTTCCTCCTCTGGCTGCTTGCAAGACAGAGTTGAATATTTTAAAGAAATGAAAAGAATGTTGCTTAACAGATTTTAACTTAGTGTTTAGTTCTGTACTAAACAACCACAATGTGTTCTACATTAAATGTGAAAATAGTTACAATTCTTTAGCTTTTCTTTATAGTTAATACTGTAAGACCTGCTTATTTTGGCTAAATAATTATAGCTAATGCTCCAATAATGCACCTCAACTGAAGTTCTGCATTTATTACATAAAGATTTTTGGGCTCGTTATAAGTATTTTTTGATGGGAAATGAAGAAGGCAGTATTAGTTTGGTGGACTGTATAAATACTAGGGAGCTCACCAGAGATGGTGAAATTTTACAGGATGGTGGAATGAGCACTCGAAGCTCTGGCTTATATCCAATAGACGCGAGGTTTCCTGTAGGGGGAGCTGCAGACTTGGCTGTCAGTCCTCTTCCCATGCCGTTCTGTCTCTGAGCGCTGATGTAGCCATTCACTTAGAGGACACACAGAAAACACACAGTAGAGCAGCAGGACGGGAAATTAGACACGTGTATTTAGAGTCAGTCTATTTACAAAATAGTTTGTACTTTATCAACAGAAAAGAGCGTTTTTTCATGCTGTACATTCCCAATTCTGTAATAATATTCTCTCTCTCTCTCTCTCTCTCTCTCTCTCTCTCTCTCTCTCTCTCTCTTTTCTCCTTCTCTGTCTGTCTCTCTATCACTCTCTCATGCTCTCTCCCTCTCGCTCTTACACACTCCTGAAAACACTTGCGCATATATAATCATATTCTAAGTGTATGTGTTATAGTTCAACCGCAGGGCTGTGGCATTAAAGCTGCTGTGTCATTTTTAGGTCAGACAGGAGTCTCCCTGGACTATGATGTTTGCAGATGATATTGTGATTTGTGGTGAGAGTAGAGAGCAGGTTGAGAAGAGCCTGGAGAGGTGGAGATATGCGCTGGAGAGAAGGGGAATGAAAGTCAGTAGGAGTAAGACAGAGTACATGTGTGTGAATGAGAGGGAGAGCAGTGGAGTGATGCAGTTGCAGGGAGAAGAGGTGGAGAAGGTGGAGGAGTTCAGGTACCTGGGGTCAACAGTGCAAAGTAATGGAGAGTGTGTTAGAGAAGTAAAGAAAAGAGTGCAGGCAGGGTGGAGTGGGTGGAGAAGAGTGACAGGAGTGATTTGTGATAGTAGGGTATCTGCAGGAATGAAAGGGAAAGTTTATAGGACTGTGGTGAGACCTGCGATGTTGTATGGATTAGAGACAGTGGCATTAAGTAAAAGGCAGGAGGCAGAGCTGGAGGTAGCAGAGCTGAAGATGTTGAGGTTTTCGTTGGGAGTGACGAGGGTGGACAAGATTAGAAATGAGTTTATTAGAGGGACAGCACATGTAGGATGTTTTGGTGACAAGGTGAGGGAGGCGAGATTGTGATGGTTTGGACATGTGCAGAGAAGGGACATGAATTATATTGGTAGAAGAATGCTGCTGATGGAGCCACCAGGTAGGAGGAAAAGAGGAAGGCCAAGGAGGAGGTTCATGGATGTGGTGAGGGAAGACTTGCAGGTAGTTGGTGTGAAAGAGGCAGATGTAGAGGACAGGGTGGTATGGAGACGGATGATCCGCTGTGGCGACCCCTAATGGGAGCAGCCGAAAGAAGAAGAAGAAGAAGAAGAAGAAGAAGAAGAAGAAGAAGAAGAAGAAGAAGAAAAAAGTTTCCATTTATTGCTGTATTGTACGCTCAACACCATTCAGGATTAATCTGACAGTTAGAGATACACAGTGTTGTAAAGTTGAGTAAAGTCTAATGTTGGGTGTTTTTTATTTGTATAATGTATTAGTCTGGAAAACATGTGGAAAGTCCTGCATCCTCAATTGCAACTTTAATTTTCCTTTATCAAAAGATAAAATCTTACAACAAATGTCCTCTCTCTGTGTCTTTGGCCTCCAAAAGCATTAAAACATAATGATCCCTGGAATAATGTTGTGTATCAAGTATTAATCTCATCTCTTAATTTATGAAGGGGAAATTAAAACTGGGCAGAAGCCAGCTGAATACGACCACATATGAATCACGTGTAGTCAAAGTGTAGAAAGAAAGAACTCACCCATTGAGGCAGAGTGCAAACCGTTGGGTGTGTGATCCAAGGAAGTGTGCACTCCAGCTAAAACACACATAAAGCAGGACAGCAACTATAAAACAAATTCCCATTACCTCCTGCTTGTGCACTTTAATACTGAATTTAGGAAATTATTTAAAAGACAGCAAGATTGTTGCTTTAGTGTAATGGCACATTTTATGCATATGCTTTGTTAATATATTAATTATTCTATTATTCTATCTTGGCTCACACAAATAATTAAAGAAGAGGTCTCTAGTGGTGTAAAGAAAACAAGAAGTGCAGAAAGACGCATGGTATAAAATGTGAAGGAACGGTGCCAAATAACAACAAAATGAGTTTTCCACTGAAGAAATGAGACTAATGTTAAAGCAAATGTATAGTCAATGGTTTAGCATTGGCCAAATATTTGGCTGAGAACGGAAGCAATGTGGCTTCAAGACAGCTGTGACTGCTGTTTTTAGCCAGTTGATATCATGTAGTCTATCTTTACAGATTAATTTATTAGCCATTCCGTTTCAAAAACCACATAAGACTGAAAAACTCCACACAGTTTGGGGCGATTTGCTAAAGTAAAGCATGTAAACGTCTCTTGTTACATTAAAAAAGCATATTATCACATGCAAAACTGTTTACCTTGAATATGCCTTGATTCCTCGACTACATTCAATGTGAACGAAAAATTGTGCAAAGTCTATTATACAATCACTTATAGCTGACCTGTGAGTCGTGTGTCTGGAGACCTCTGCAGCGTGCTGGAGGATGAAGACATCATGCCGGTCTCACCCAGAGTCCCGATGTTGCTGTAGGAGTGAACACTGTGCTCAGAGACTGGCAGTGTCAAAGGCATGGAGAAGCTCTGCTGAGACAAAACAGCCGGCTACCGGACGCCCGGCATGGATAATGAATTGAAAAATCTGGTTAGAACAAAGTAAAACGTGAAAGTGTGTGCTGTTATAGAAAAATGATCAACAACATAGATAGTGTAAAGTGGTCTGAACACATTCTGGACATCTATACAAAAAGGTTTCCCACATAAATAAATCTCTGTTTTCTTTGATAAAAAAAAAATGTAAGTTGTTTAATTATGTGTCCACCTTATATAATCCACCATGTCTAAGCTATTATTGAAACAATAACATTAAAAATGTACATTAAAGGCAATCTGTGATCTGAATTACACATATTCACAGTGCTGTGGTATAATTAGCAACTTGTGACTTTTGTTTTTTGTGATTTACTGATTCATAAAATGTTTCACAGTCCATGGAAAGAAATTGAGCAATATATGATGCTGAAACATTAATTCTGTAACAGAACGTACCATTTTATGATTGCGCATCATGTTATCAAACTCTTCGTTGATCTTCTGGTATTTCTCCTCCGTGTGTGGAGTGAGAACATATGAGCACGTGTCCACCTCTGGACTCTCTGAACCACGCTGCTCCTTCTTGTTAAGAGCCTTAAATAAAAGAAGAAAAAAGAAAGCCAGGTTATGATGACTCAGGTATTTATTAAAGGCTGGCACCAATTATAAGTGTATCAGGAGTGAACACAAGTGAACTGATCTACACACATCTATTAGAAATGTACAATATTTATAAATCTCATTAGCTTTATTTTAGACGGATCATTGTGTTTATTTCTCATTCTCCACCCTGATGTTTATATCTCTCAGTGCCTCTTACCAAACTCTATTTTTCTCTCGCTTAAATTAAAAAGCCAGAAGAAGTGTAGTTTAATTTCTCTTTCATTAAAACTTTACTGTGTCTGGAAAATTACTGGAACAGCTTTAGATTGTTAGAAAGCACTGCCACTGGAGACTCTTTGCAAAAATGTTCAACAAAATGCCACCACATAATTTACATAGTTTAAGTGGCGGGTCTGATGTACAAAACCTCATGTTGGTTTTGTACATCTAATTATATTAGAACAAACATATCAATATATTATTTGAATCTGCACTTTTTGACCAAACAGAATCAAGAATTTAACTGTGCTGTGGCATGAGCAAAATAATCTGTTAAAAGACAAAGATAATCTCATAATTTAGAAATATGAGAAATTCGCCTCCCAAAATTCGCCTACACTTTTTGGTAATAATCCCAGGACCTTATTTTCTAAAAGAACCCATTTCAAAATAGACCTAAACATTATATCAGCTTTGGTGTTTCTTTTTTAAATCATTTTGGAGCTTTTTGAGCACTAAATGAAGTGTGAGCATAAATCAGAAAATTGGATACTTTGTGTGAATCTGTGCCCCTAATAAAAAAGGCAACAGATAAACTGCAACGCCTTCATAAGTCGCGCTGATTATTATTATTATTTTTAAAGCACCATTAGCAGTGGGCAAGCACACGCCGGGTCTGCCAAAATCACATGCCAAGTTCCCTTGGCTGAACGCAGCTCAGGTTTCCGTGTGTGTATTTTGGACAGCACTACATCTTTATTTTTAGAGTCAACCAATTAGTAGCACTTCCTTTCGGTGTGTTCATCAACACATGACTTACTGTAAAGGATGACGCCTGTTCGCCTTGGTCACAAGTCCCAACAGGCGATGCAAAAAGTACATATTGATTTTGTGTTCATAATGATCTTTGCCAGATTCAGCCTTCAAAATTATCTCTATGACTGGTCAACAAAAAGTCAGAATTTAACTACTCTTTGTTCTTTGGGAGCCCAACACACTTTGCAACTTTCTCCTGTTGTATTAATTTATAAGGCTCTGGATGCCAAACTCCAAAAGGGATCAATGAAACATCCCTGTAAGTGAAATGTATTAGATTTAACAAGCAGCAGCAACAGCATAAGAACCACAGAGAGTACTGGCCCACCAAACCGCACTCGCAAGGACAAACGCTAATGGACAAGATAATTTGCTAATAGCAAATGCTTGTGAAGGTCAGGATGGGCAGCGAAATGCCACGACGTGATACTAGTCTGACTGACAGACTGATCTTTAATTACTGAAGCATCAGGGCTAAATGGGAGGACGGACTGTGCAGAAAATATACTGCAGCCGCAGCAAAAACACACTGTAAACCCACACATTGCAGATCTGCCTGCTTCCTCCTAATATGTTTATTTATTTAGATTTAAATTCAAGTCATATTTTAAACTGGTGCGAGACAAAATGCCAAACCAGTGCGTTATGGGCAAAAACCTTTGTTTTACACAACATTCATTTGACTATTTGTTGGGCATTCGTTCAAACAATTCTGACCTGCTCATCTTTTAATAGTAAAAAAAAAAACACCAAAACTATTAAATCAGATGATATAGTGATAAATGTGCTACATATTTCTATACATTTTGGGACACTGGGGGCTCAAAGATGTTTTAAGATTTAGACTACTGATCAAAAAGACTTGTGTCCAAATCTTGAGTTGTAATGTCTTAGTATCTTCTTTGACACCATGATATTGAACATGTTTGAGTCTGAAACGTTGTAGCTGTGTGTAATATGCCTTCACCTCGACAATGTCCGAGTTAGTCCGGCTCTCATGAGGCTCATTGTACTCAGTGTACTTTAGTAAAACCTTGTCCATGTCCGTGCTGGCATACTGGAAGAGCTTATTGGAGCTGTTGAAGATAATTAATGCAATCTCACAGTCGCACAGCACACTCAGCTCGTACGCCTTCTTCATGAGGCCAAACTTCCTCTTAGTGAAGGTCACCTACAGCAGAACAACAATAAAAAGTGTTATTGGGAATTTTTTTATAAACATGAAAAATTACACCGATCAGGAATAACTTAATGACCACTGATCAGGCCTAACTTTATGACCACCTGCCTAATATTGTGTTGGTCCCCCTTTTGCTCCCAAAACAGTTCTGACCATTCGAGCATTAACAGCATTAACTTCTTCAGCTATCTGAACTACAGAATCTCGTCTGTTGGAACAGACCACACGGTACAGCCTTTGGTCCCCACGTGCACCGATGAGCCTTTCCCTTCCAGGACCCTGTCGCCGGTTCACCACTGTCCTTTCTTTGGACCACTTTTGATAGATACTGACCACTGCAGACCACAAGAGCTGCAGTTTAGGAGATGCTCTGTCTCAGTCGTCTAGCCATTACAATTTAGCCCTTCTCATATCCTTACGCTTGACCATTTTTCCTGCTTCTAACACGTCAACTTTGAGAACAAAATGTTCACTTGCTGCCTAATATATTCCCCCCCACTAACAGTGGTGCCATGATGAAGAGATAATCAGTGTTATTCACGTCACCTCATAATGTTATGCCTGATCAGTGTAAAATTCAAGTCATTTTTAGCCTGCAAAACCACAGAAAAGAGCTTTAGCTAAGAAAAACTATATGGATAACTGATGTTTTTTCTGTGCTCGTTCAACACTACAGTAATTATGCAGGCACACCCAGTTCTTGTTCTAGCTGCTAAAATTCTTGTTCATGCTGCAGCGTCCTGCCCTTGGAGATAATAAGTGTGTAATGGCCTCATTAAGAGAGTCACGAGAACCCAGTTCCACTCTTCTCTGTTCACGGCAGTATGACAGAGCACAGCTGTCAGGGTTGCCAGATCCCATCATGTTCTTTGCCAATTATCACCCCTCCCCGAGGAATGCTAAACCTGCCACCACTTCAGGGCTGAGCCGCGGACGGCACTAGGCTGCATGAACACTGTCATCTGAGCTGGGCTGCTGCCATCATATTTATTGTGAAAGACAGATCCACGTCATTACTTTACAAATGCACGATTTAGGAAGGAAAGCACTTTTTGGCCTTTCTCTAGCCATGCAGTTTAGCTTGTTATGAATCCCTGCGCTCAGCGTTTCATAACACTTCAGTGACGCTTGACTTTGCTGTCAGCACTTTGTGGCCTGCTGAGTGTAAGGTTGCAGAGGGATGAACATTTTTAAGTAATTTCCATGGAGAATAATATGGGATATTAAATACAGAATGTTGGTTAAAAATGTAATTTATCAGGAATATGTTACTAGTTTTATATTGTGATATATTATTTATAAGCACTTACTTTACAATCACGTAAGGTAAGGTGTCAATCTATCTGACCACTGAACTATAAATATCAATAAGGCGGATAAAGATAAAACAGACTGAATGAACGGGTGGGCAAATGTTAAATTATATCAATAACAAGGGCACAGTGCCACTGATCTGAAGCAGCATTTTTACAGAGCACCCTGCTGATATTTTTCCCTGTTTTGTTAAAATTTACAACCCAACTGTAGTACACAGGTCTGGCCTGACTGACCTCAATATTTCTAGATATGATACAGTGCCCTCCACAATTATTGGCACCCCTGTTTAAGATGTGGTCGTGGACTTCAAAAAATTCTCCTTTTTTTTTTTAAACAACATAGAACCCAAATGCAAAAAAAGAGAAAAATCCAACCTTTTATTTAAGTACATTACTTTGGTGGTAAAAAAAATCACACATTTAGAAAACAAAAAAAACTTGAAATCATGTGTGCCACAATTATTGGCACCCCTGATGTTAATACTTTGTACAACCTCACTTTTGCCAACAAGACAGCACTTAATCTCCTCCTATAACATTTTACAAGATTGGAGAACACAGAGAGAGGGATTTTTGATCATTCTTTTTTGCACAATCTTTCTAGATCATCCAGTGTCCTGGGTCCTCTCTTATGCACTCTTCTCTTTAGCTCGCCCCACAGGTTTTCGATTGGGTTGAGGTCTGGGGACTGAGATGGCCATGGGAGGACCTTGAGTTTGTGACTGCTGAACCACTTTTGTGTAGATTTTGCCACATGTTTTGGATCATTATCCTGCTGAAAGACCCAATGACGACCCATCTTCAGCTTTCTGGCAGAGGCCATCAGGTTTTTATTTAAAATATCCTGGTACTTCAAAGCGTTCATAATGCCATGCACCCTAACAAGGTTCCCAGGGCCTTTGGAAGAGAAACAGGCCCACAGCATCACAGATCCTCCACCATACTTCACGGTGGGCATGAGGTGCTTTTCGGCATACTCATCTTTTGTTTTACGCCAGACCCACTTAGAGTGTTTGTTGCCAAAAAGCTCAATCTTAGTCTCATCTGACCAAAGCACACGATCCCAGTTGAAGTCCCAGTACCGCTTAGCAAACTCCAGACGTTTACGTTTGTGAGTGTTAGTGAGAAAAGGCTTTTTCCTTGCATGCCTCCCAAACAGCTTGTTGGCATGTAGAGAGCGTCTGATGCTTGTTTTGGAGACTCTGTGACCCCAAGATGCCACTCTTTGATGCAATTCTGTGACGGTGAGCTTGGGAAATTTTTTTACTTCTCTTACCATCCTCCTCACTGTGCGTTGTGGCAAGATAAACTTGGGACCTCTTCCAGCCTTGTTTGTCACTGTTCCAGTTGTTTTAAACTTCCTCTGACTGTAGATACCGGCAAGTTAAGGCGAGTGGCTATTTTCTTGTAGCCATTGCCTGACTTATGAAGGTCGACACACATCTGCCTTACTTGAATGGTGTGTTCTCTTGTCTTTGCCATGTTGACAAATGGGTAAGAGAATTAGGCCTCTGTGTCACGTCATATTTATACCCCAGGGAAACAGGAAATCATGAATTACTAATTAAAAGTCCTTAGATACCCTGACCAACCTTAGCATCTACAGAAAAATATATAAAAAAAAAAAAAAAAAAATACATTTTTCAGAGGAATTGTTAGGGGTGCCAATAGTTGTGGGACACATGATTTAAAGTTTTTTTTTTTTTCTAAATGTATGATTTTTTTACCACCAAAGTAATGTACTTAAATGAAAGGTTGGATTTTTCTCTTTTTTTGCATTTGGGTTCTATGTTGTTTTAAAAAAAAGGAGAATTTTTAGAAGTCCACGACCACATCTTAAACAGGGGTGCCAATAATTGTGGAGGGCACTGTAAGTATCTTTGTTCAAACATGGAAATTGTTCTGCTTTTAAAAGCAATATAGCAATAGCAATTAATAACAGTCAGCAATAAAAATGTTTATGTAATTACAATAATTCATTAATGTAATTAATTAGGCACTAATATAAAGAAAAACAATCTTTGGAGTAAATACCAGAATTAAAAAAATATAGATATATTTGCTGTATTTTATTTAAATTAATTAAATATTAATTTAAATAATTCATTGTACATTTTATGCTTGAAAAAACTTTTTAAAAACTGCTTAATTGCTTAAATATGAAAAAGTACAATAAAAAAGTACAAATATTAAAAATACTATTGATGTAAATGTATTAAGACTACTATTACTTATGTCTAACTGAAATCTAACTAAAAATAAATAAAATCAAATATATAACTATGTTTTATGATAATGCTGTAAATTAAAATGTGACAAGAAAGAAGCTTTTAATAAATATATATCTTTTTTTAATAAATCCAACCACACTTGTGACAGATTTAAGTTTCACTTTTAATGATCTATGACTGACACAGGAGCATCTTAGCAGACTCTGTAAAGGTATATTCTATTTTAATATAATTCTGTAAATTAATTTTTATTTGTTTTTCGGTGAATCAATGTTGCACGGTACTTGAAGCGCACTCGCACAGGCAATTTAGCAGAATAAATTTGATTTGGCAATGCTAAATTTGCTGACGTTTTTATACATTTTCTTCTATATCTTTGTGTGATGTTCTGTACATCAGGGCTTTAAAATGTTATAAGGAATCATTTTACAAATGTTTATCCACATTGAATTTCATTTCATAAAAAGGATATATATATATATATATATATATATATATATATATATATATATATATATACACTATCCTGGAGTATATATTACATGGATTTATATATACACTATATATACACTATACTATACTATACTATACTGGAGTATATATATTACATGGATTTATATATACACTATACCAGGGGTGGCCAACCCGCGGCTCTCGAGCCGCATGCGACTCTTTGCCTGGTTTCATGCGGCTCTTACGTTCATATCGAAGTTTGTGTTTTGTTTTGTTTTTTTTTTTATGTGCGTGTTCGATTCACTTGAGTTTATTACGGTATTTTCGTCAAATGCGCATGTGCGTGAGATGAAAATACCGCAATGTTTCCCAGTAGTGGCAAGATCATTTAAGTAAACAATTTGTGTCAAGTTCGCTCTCAAAATGCCAGGGAAAAAATGCACAGCAAAACGAAAATATAAAGATAAACACAGGACGTTTTTAACAGAGAGGGAGAGTTTATCGTAATTTCTGGACTATTAAGCGCACCCAAAATATAAGCCGCACCCCATGAATTTGACAAAGATGTTTATTTTAAACATAAATATGCCGCACCTGTCTATAAGCTGCAGGTGCCTACATTAACTAATTGCGGCCCGGGTTCGATCCCTGGTCAGGGAACCAACCCCAGCCATTAGGGTTGCACAAGCCAGTGCACTCTTAGTGCCGGTCCTAAGCCCGGATAAATGAGGAGGGTTGCGTTAGGAAGGGCATCCAGCGTAAAACATGTGCCAAATCAAACATGCGGATAACGAATACGGATGATCCGCTGTGGCGCCCCCTAATGGGAGAAGCCGAAAGAATGTTTTAGTGAATCACAGTTGCACTCTGACTTTCAAACATGTGAGTATTTTAGTGTCGCATTGGATGAGAGTTGCCTCAGTTGACAATATTGTGTCAAACGATTGTGTGATCAAAGAAGAACTCTTTGATATTGTGCTATTAAAAGACAGAACCCATGGCATAGATGTAAAAGAAACAATGATGGCTGCATTTGCGAAAGCAAATCTGCCTATACCGAAACTAACTGCAAGTTTGTGAGAGTTTGTGTGTGTGAGACAGTGCCCACAATGTTCATTGTTGAAAATGACTGGCCTGTGGTCTTAGTACTGTCGGAGTCAATTTCTGTCATTATCATGTTGGTGTGTGACATTTACAATAAATCTGGCTAAGCAGAGGTGTGTGTGTGTGTGTGTGTGTGTGTGTGTGTGTGTGTGTGTGTGTGTGTGTGTGTGTGTGTGTGTGTGTGTGTGTGTGTGTAAGAGGAAGAAATGGGTGATGTTCATATGTGCCCATGTGTATGATGTGGCTTTTTTGCGGTAACACAGTAAAAAATGTGGCTCTTGGTCTCTGACTGGTTGGCCACCCCTGCACTATACTATACTATACTATACTATACTATACTATACTGCAGTATATATACTACAAACGTTTGTGGACACCTGATTATAAGATTGCGCTGTACTTTTTGTACATCTGATTACACATTTGGTTACTATTTGCTGTTGTAATAAATAGGGCTGCAGCTAACAATTATTTTGATATACCTGATTAATTGGATGATTCATATTTCCGATTACTCAAGTTTTTTTTCTTCTTTTTTTTAATTAGATGTTTTGCTTGTTATATCTATATAAAACCCTAATTCAGGGTATTCATGTATAAAAGTGTACTTAAAAAAAATAAAAAATAACATTTTAGTATGCAAGGTGAAGGAATTTGTGTAAATCAACATTTGTATTGTTTTCAATGATAATTGCAGATGGAAAGTGGACAACCACAGTTAAAATAAAAAAATATATATATATATAATATATAAAATATAATAACATTGTTTTGACAATTTTTGTTTAAGAAAAGTACAGTCATTTTGTTTAGCTGTGAAGATAAGCATCTAGAATATATAATGAATTATTTTTTTATAATAATTAATATTTTATATATATATATATATGTAAAAATTTTATTTAATAAACAGTGAAAATAAGCATTTGAACGTAGTAAAGCCGCAGTAAATCACGTTTAATAATGGACGAGCTATTGTTGTAGTAGACAAATGATATAAAAAATAGAAAGGAACAGAGAAATGCAGCGAGCTAACAGGTGTGATAAAAAAAAAAAAAGAAAAAATATGCATTGGTTTATAAATGCAAAGCATTAGCTGGAAAAAAATAAACACAGCAGTGACTAAAAAAGGAATCGTTTACTGCTGCTGTTATTTGCTGCTTTTAGATTTAGTGTTTGTTTTCGCACCGTTTAATTGAATCCATCACTATGTCGTGAGCGAGGTGATTGCACAACCTGATGCTCGTGAGTCACGACAGAACAGATCCAGTGCGACTGTCCTGAAGTTATCAAACAAACACTTTACAGAATATCACTTCATTAAACTATACCATTTTTACATGATGAGGATTATACAGTTTTTGCTTACCGTGCTGATATTTCACCTTCATCCATGACTCCAGTGCTTTTTCTTTTCATGTGCTTGTGCATCAGTGTGGTATTTGCATGCCTCACAAGCTCCGCTTTTCATAACTTACAGGTTACAGTGTACTTTGTCGCCTTGGATGACTTGGGACGCACACTTTTTCTTGCAGCCGGTTGACCTGCACTTTTCACAAACGGCTGTGTTATCTTGCGTCACGCTAACCCCTAACTTGAGCAGCCCAACTAATCGATAACGGCATTCATTCACAGTGAATTTCATTGTCGCAGCCCTAGTAATAACATTCTTTTTTTTTTTTTAAGATGTTGATGTTGTGTGCTCTGGACTATGATGTTTGCGGATGATATTGTGATTTGTAATGAGAGTAGGGAGCAGGTTGAGAAGAGCCTGGAGAGGTGGAGGTACGTGCTGGAGAGAAGGGGAATGAAAGTCAGTAGGAGTAAGACAGAGTACATGTGTGTGAATGAGAGGGAGGGCAGTGGAGGGGTGCAGTTGCAGGGAGAAGAGGTGGAGAAGGTGGAGGAGTTCAGGTACCTGGGGTCAACAGTGAAAAGTGATGGAGAGTGTGTTAGAGAAGTAAAGAAAAGAGTGCAGGCAGGGTGGAGTGGGTGGAGAAGAGTGACAGGAGTGATTTGTGATAGAAGGGTATCTACAAGAGTGAAAGGGAAAGTTTATAGGACTGTGGTGAGACCTGCGATGTTGTATGGATTAGAGACAGTGGCATTGAGTAAAAGACAGGAGGTGGAGCTGGAGGTAGCAGAGCTGAAGATGCTGAGATTTTCATTGTCAGTGACGAGGATAGATAAGATTAGAAACAAGTTTATTAGAGGGACCGCGCACGAATGGACATTTTGGAGAAAAAATGAGAAAGGCCCGATTTAGGTGATTCACTGTGGCAGCCAAAAGAAGAAGAAGAAGAAGAAGTTGATGTGTTCTTATTCAGCCACAAGTGCATTAGTAAAGTCAGGAACTGATGTAGGGTGAGGAGAACTGGGATGAAGTCAGCATTCCAGCGTGCATTTGGGTCTCCTAGCTCAAAAAAATAAAAAATAAATTCAATGCTACCACATCCAAAAACATCCTATACAATTGCATGCCTCCAACTTTGTGGTAATGATTTGGGGAAGAACCACATTTTGCTGGAAAAGTCAAATGCCACTTTCCTTTGAAGAAATTGCAAAGAAAGACAAAGTGTCGGGGAGTACAATTTCCCACACCATCATAAGGCAAACGAAAAAACTCTGACAGCCACAACAGAATCAGAAGACAAGAAAACAAGCATGAGAGGACAACAGCTTCAAGCACAGCTAATCACTGGTCAAAGTAAGCAAGTCTTCATTTCATTTGTGAAGAGAAGACTTTGAACTGCAGGTTTGACAGTTTGGGTGGCAGTAAGAAAACTATTATTAAGATGGCAAAGTAAGAAAAAGAGGCTTTCCTGGGCCATTAAGAACCAAAATTAAACTACTGAAGACTAGAAAAATTACTGTAATTTCCGGACTATAAAGCGCACCCATATATAAGCCACTAAATTTTACAAATATTTTTATTTTTAACATAAATAAGCCGCACCTGTCTATAAGCCTAATGTACTTTACACAGGCTTATGTTGCGCTTCCTTTAGGAGCATAGCGGTATTTTGGGAATAGCATGCCACTGCATTCTTACGGTATTACTGCGTGTGTGTAAGAATGAGGATTATGTGCTTATTATTTTCTGATGCTCATTTCTAAGTTTCTTTGACTAACCCGTAACGCTGTTGCCAAGAAAAATAAAAAAAAGCACGAGTTTTGGAAACATGTCTGTGCTTATATGATTTCTGTTGCAACTGGAGTTAGTGAGCTCTCCCTTCACCCAGACTCAACGCATTACCACGGCTTGTATCTAAACAGTAGCCTACCAAGCAAGTCATTGTTCATGGTCTTCCTCCTTCCTTTCACAACTATTTCTCTCGGGAGTTTATCTTTTGGCATCGTCGTGCGTTTAAAACTCACCCGATGGAAGTTTTTTCAACCGAAGCCGTGCAGCTCAGAACACTCAGAGGTGCGTTTTTTTCGTTTCCGTTCGAAAATTTCATTGGTCTAATGTTATGGGGTTCAGTTTTTTGGCTTGAAGTTTGTGAAACGGGGAAAAACCCAGAAAAAATTCATAAATGAGCCGCTTCGTTGTGTAAGCCGCGGGGTTCAAAACGTAGGAAAAAAGTAGGGCTTATAGTCTAAAAAATACGGTAATTAATTTTTTTTAAGTTCTTCACACATAGTTTTGGATGCCATAGAGTAGGTGAGAGTATGGTTCCTTGGTGTGAGACACCAACTGTCAAACATGAAGGAAGAATTATGAAGGTTGGGAGCTCTTCTGCTGGATCTAGAGTCGGTGACTTGCACAGAATGAGTGCCCTAAACCAAAACTACTACCACAGCATTTTGCAGCAATATTTATTACCCCCTAGTATATACCTTGCTGGTCAGGGGTTCATCCTACAGCAAGATAATGGCCCAAAACATCCATCCAATCTGAGTCAGAACTGCTTTAGAAGAAAAGAACAAGACTGTAGGCTCCAATTCAAGGAATGACAGCACAGTTTGCTGACTTAAACCCCATTGAAATTGTTTCGGATGAACTCACCAAGCAAGCTGCAAATGCAACACATTTATGGGACCTTCTGCAACAATGCTGGGAAGAACTTATTTGATTACTGCTATAGAAACAATGCCACCTCTATGTTTGGCTATTAAATCTGCAATAGGTGATTATTTTTTTATTTTATTTTGTTAAACAAAACAATTCCATAATTTATTTTATGTCCAATTGTTAATTTGTACTATGCTTTAATTTCAGAAATCATATTACACTTAATTTGAAAAAGAAATGGAAAATAGAGGGCTTCCAAAACGTTTCACCAGTGATGCATACTCTGTTATCCTGCACATGTTTTCATATCAAAACTTGTCTCTTTTTTGTCTTTTTTTCCTTTGTCTGGAAGCCTTTGTGAGACAAAACAGGCAAGTGTGAGTAGAATGAAATCATATAATATTCATGAATGTTATTAATTTTATGTAAAATGAACAGCCTTCAGACAGAGAAAAGACATGTTCCTTCTTCAAGCCATCTATAATGTGAGATACTCTTTTGGCTGTAGGCATTTAGTTAATGAGTGCAGTAAATCCTTGGTGTCACTTGGGTAGGAAAAGCGAATTAGGCTACTCAGTAAAAATACAAGAAAAGCAAAAAAGCGCCACCTATTGGAAAATCTCTAGTCAGCATAAGTTATTCGGTGAGTACAGTGACAGTGACTGAGTGAGTGGATAAAAAGGTTAATGAGAGGGTGAAAAAACAGGTTAGTGAATGAGTGCATTATTTTGTGTGTATGAAGGCGAGTGAGAGATGAGTTTGTGTGTATGAAGGTGAGTGAGAGAATGAGTTTGTGTGTATGAAGGTGAGTGAGAGAATGAGTTTGTGTGTATGCAGGTGAGTGAGAGAATGAGTTTGTGTGTATGAAGGTGAGTGAGAGAATGAGTTTGTGTGTATGAAGGTGAGTGAGAGAATGAGTTTGTGTGTATGAAGGTGAGTGAGAGAATGAGTTTGTGTGTATGCAGGTGGGTGAGAGAATGAGTTTGTGTGTATGCAGGTGAGTGAGAGAATGAGTTTGTGTGTATGCAGGTGAGGGAGTGAATGAGTGAGTGAATGCGTTTGTGTGTATGCAGGTGAGTGAATAAATGAGTTTGTGTGTATGCAGGTGAGTGATTAAGCAAATAGATGAGGGATTGATGTGGTGAATGAATGGGAGTGAATATATGAGTGCATGGGTGAGTTAGATAGTGAGTAAGGAGGTGAGTAAATGGGTGAGTGCATGGATAAGTGGACAAATAGAAGAGTGAGCAGGTGAGTGAGTAAATGTGTTAATTAAAAAATGAGGTGACTGAATTAGAGAATCAGTAAGTGATTGGCTGACTGAGTTGGTAAGTGAGTGACTGAATAAGTTGGTATTTAAGTGTGTGAGTATTTATGGAAGAAAGTGAGTGGGTGCGTGGGTAAGTGTGTGCTTAAGGAAATGGCTGTTTAAATGAATGATTGAGTGAGTGAGTAGTTGGCTAAGGGAGTGAGTGTGTGTGTGAATGAGTGAATGAATAAGTGGTTGGAGAAAGGGAGTGTGTGAGTGGTTTAGGGAGTCAGTAAGTGAGCAGGTTAGATGCCCAGTCTGGGAGGTGCTTCATGTCTAAAAGAGGTTCAGTGTATATCAAGCACATAATAAACCAAACTTGAGCTCTTCCAGACAAGATAGGGTTTGTTGTGCTGGTGTGAGGGTTATATTTAGAGCACAAGGCTGTATAGGTGAATTCCAGCTTGGCTCTGCGGCTTAATTTTGAGTGATGGCCATCAGGGGTTAGAGAGAGAGAGAGAGAGGGAGAGAGTAAGAGAGGGAGAAGGAGGGAGGGAGATGAAAAAGGGGAGAGAGAGGGAGAGAGAGAGAGAGAGAGAGACGCTATATGCCTCCTTAGACTGACTCTGACGACTAATGAGAGATATGGAGCCATTCATTCCTCTAATTACTCCAACCACAGCACAGGGACAGCAGGTCCAGTGAGACCCGGGACAAGAGGCACAGTGTGTGTGGGTGAGCCTCCTCCCAGTGCCACAGAGTCAGTCTGCCTCTTGCTCTTCCACCAGTCAGTGGAAAAGAGGGGTTACTGAGCAAGAGTGTATCAGAACACAGTGGTATACAGGCTAGATTCCTTTATTAACTTCCCTCCCAAGTGCATTTCTGGAGTGTCTGTCAAACTCTGAGTAACTCTGGGAATTGTAATACTGGGTTACAGAGTTAATGTATATTTTTTTATGATCAAATAATTAGTCATGATTTTGCAGAAAAGATGAAGTAAAAACAACTATCTCTTTGCTTTTGATTAGTCTAGAGGAGTTGTAGAAAGTATACTCTAAGTGTTAGTTTCCTGGACACACTGGCATGTGCATGCATTCATATAGCCACAGAGTAATAATCTGTGATTTCTAAATGAAAAGTGAAATATTTCTCCATTTTACAATTTATCCATAAAAAGATTCCAAAATGTTAAAAGGACACAAATAATGAAAGGAAATTAAGAATAAATTGTGTATGTTTGTACTACTTGTACTGCAAGTAGACACCCAAACATAAGGCATAACTAATGAACTAACTCTCAAAACATCAGAATACAAGTTATTTAAGTTATATCCCATACAGGAAAGTTTACATGAGGTCTTATTGATGCAAATTCATATTTATATACATTTTTGTCATGTACAAATTTTATATTTATACTTATATAGCCATGTGCATATTGTACTTTTATAATCATGTGTATAATTAAGAGACAATGTGGCTACTAATCTACTCTTAAAAAAACATATGCTTTACATAGATTTTGCATAGATTTAAGATATTGCAATGCAAATGCATACAAAGACATCTTATATAATCCTTGGAAGAACTACATATGGGTTTGAAGGCTACGTGTGTACAAACGTTTAGCTCTATGGTGTACATCTCTGTGTCTTCTCATTTCTGTTTCTCTAGTAAGAAAATCCAAACTGTTAACAGCAGAACATGTAACACAAAAATAACCCTAACAATTGAGAAATGAATCGGAAAAAAAAAATTTGCTATCCATGTGAGAATGAGTGTTGTTCTGTTCCCATTGTAGTAATGATGTACAGTATAAATATAAGTAGCTCACCTGTCTGTTTCGCTCATCAACGATGCGAGTAATCTGGATCTTCTTACGGCCCATTCTCGCCACCTTGATCTTCCAAAAAATATCAAAAGTTCTGTGTGATCTGGTTGTGAATGTTTTGTCTGCTAACGTGTCCTTAGCAGAACGTAACTCTTCATGGGTTTTATCCAAATCCTGCAAAAATAGAAAAAATTGAACTGAATCAGTGCTTTGTTAGACTACAATATACCCAATATTTTAGTGGGGAACATCCATCAGTCATAATGTGGGAAGAAAAGCAATAAATCACTTGAAAACACTGAGGCATATTTACAGTTATAATTATAGATATTTAGGAATACTCTAACATCAATATACTGCAAAAATACTACACTCCTATTAGATGGATATTATCCTATTAGCCTATTCCTATTAAGTCATGAAAAGCTTCTTCTTTAATTTTCATTTAAATTGTTTTCTGATTTTTATATTTTATCACATGATGCTTGACAAATAGTTAAATACTATTTCCTTCAGTCCAATATACTTCAGATATACTTCACTTCAACTTTTCTTCTCCTTATTTCTTTCAAATTGTTATCTAGGCATTTTTGAATGCACAAAAAAAAATAAAAAAAAATAAATATATATATATATACAAACAAACCCTAAAAATCCTTAACAGAGGTCTGAACTATGCACAGGTGATTTGCAGAATCTTAAAAGGGTCCCCACAAAATTGATTTAACAATGAGTGTAACTCAATTCTGACTAGGCATAGCTAAACCCTTTTTGTGCATACGGCATCTTTTTTACTTAAGTCACCGATTCTGAAAGCAGCCCACTGTATCTATGACCTCAGGGAGAATGTTTGGAGATGATCATATATTGCCACAGCCAGGTACCTCGCAGAGCTTTAACTTAGGCCAGGATTGTGAATGGAGTAACTCCAGAAAGACTTATTAAACAGGGGGTAGAAGACAAAATGCACTTCATGATCAAAGCAAACTGTAGAGATCAGCTTTGTGCGTGAAAGTTTATGGTTCCTGAAACTCCTACGCCGTGTGAAAACCGAAGCACGCTTTACAATAGCAGCCTTCAATGGGGACGCCAAGTTCGTCCAACAATGAGCAATACTTGCATAATCAGCGGCTCAAGCCAAGAGTGCCTACAATGTAATATGTCATTTTCCACTCAACTCGCTCAACCTCAACTAAAAAACCAGCAACATCCCACACACTGAGTCCTGCAGACGCTCTATTGTTCCACAGTAATTACTGTTCTGAGAGTCAGCAGGAGCTGCAGGAATTTACTGCGCTCTGAATGTAATTGAAAATGTCAGATGAAAACAGTGGGTTATATTTGGAAGTTTTAACACTTGGTGCCTCACGAATGTTTTTTCGGTCGGTGGTCTGAAACCGAACTGTGAGAGACGATCGCATCTCGGGCGTGTTAGAGTGAGCAACAGCGGCTTCTGTCTCAACCGTTTTCACACCTTCCCTCTCATCTCCTCCGTTACCAGGGCAACAGATGAGAAGCCATTAAACAGGACAGCCAAGTGTGGTTAAGTATGACGGGGTGTGGCTGAAATAGAAAGGAAAGATAATTAGCATATTCACACATGTACTGTATGCTGTGGATTCCGATGCTGTTTGGTATTGAAGGATGCCTTGAGCAGTTAGAAGCCAAACTCAGATCAGAATGCCAAGAAGAGCACAGTTGATTAAAAAGATGAAAAAATGTAAGTTATATATACGATTGCAGCACTGTAGATCAGACCTTAACCAAGAGCCATAAATGATCTCATATTAATACAAATAGTTCAAAATTAAAATAATTTCTAAAATGTACTTAATCAGACCAATTTATTTATTCCATGATTTTTGTCCAAAGTGTATTCACTAGCACTACGTATCACAGAATTTAGCTTACAAATATAAAAACTTCTCGTCTCCAGATCAGTATCGCATACTGCTTACAGAATCATCATATACTTGACTCTATCCATGTCTTATTGTAAAATAATACGTTGAATAAGAAAATTTGCAGCTTCTTGCTTAACCATTACGTTCCCTCTGAGCCAGTCGTCATTTTCCACATTTGGAATTGAATTGTTCTTAATTAAGTTTAGAAATCATGAATCAACACTAAAAAACCCCCATAATATTAAAGTGGGGGGGAAACAACAATATATTTTACAAACACCCTGAGCATATCATTTACACAGTGAAGCATGGTGGATGTACTGCGGCAAAAAAATATTTTCTTTCTCTTCTTGTTTTGATATACTATATGTTGTCTTCATGGTGCTGTGTGTTCAAGCATGTTCTCTAATAACAGCTTAATGCTGCTATTTCCTGGCATCATCTTTATAAAAAATAATATGCTAATTTAGAGAAGTATTTTGCGTACAAATTATTAGCAGGAAAAATGTATGTTAAATGTATGTTTTTCTCTGTTTTGTAGATTAGCTCCATGATAAAGAGAAAAGGCAAAATAAAAGCAGACACCATGCATGCCTTCACTATCTGAAGCAAATCTGGGATAAAACAATACATTCATTTTACAAACTTGCATTTTTGGAATGCTCTATATGCTGTAGTTTACATTATCAGAAGCTAATGTGTGCATGTATTCAAGCTGCGTGTGAATTCCTGCCACTGTGTGAAAACCACTGCCATAAGCGTAATTCACACCTCGCATGCTGTCATTTAGTTAAAAAGAAAAAAAAAAAAAGCCTCACAAACATGTGCTTCGCAATCTGTTAATAAGCTCACAAGTGTTCTGGTCTGTAAATGTGTATCTCTCTGTAAAAGCTTTAACATGTGCTACCAGGCAGCTAGTCGTTTAAAGGTCTAGGTAGAGAAATCTGGAAATCCGCTTTAGGCAAAGCATTAGCAACTGGCAGCATATACCTGTCACATAAACATATAGTTTACGGTAACTATCAAGAGTGTTCTGTCGTTTTAGCCAACATGTACAGTATTTTTGGATAAATGTTATCCATTTTTTGACCCATTTTTCTAAATAATTTCTAACCATAGCTGATTTTCCATTCACAAGCTCTCAGACACTGATTGGTTGATGTTACTGTGACTGACGGGGAAGAAAACAATAGCACCCCACAGTCAATTACTCTTTATTAGACCTTTGGATTGCACTCTTGAGTCCTGAAATGGCCACAAACAACTCTTTCAAAAAAAATAAATAATTAAAAAAAAATACAAAATCTGTGTCATGTATGACCACAGTTTATATACATAAAGTGTAAAGATGTAAAGCTCCTTATAACTGACATGAAAAGTGAATCTGACGAGTGAGAGAAAATAAAAATCTGCCAACTAATGTACATTAAATGGGGCACAAGGGATGGACAATGACCATAAAAAAAAAAAATCATGTGATTTGAAGAGCACTTTCTTTAAACAAAACTGATCCAGTGCAACTACAATGAGCTTATCAAAAGCCACACATCCTGATTACATCCCATTCCTTGGTATATCAGCATTCCCAGGGTCGATTAGGTTTTATATCTTGCAGCGTGGTTTATTTACACAGGTACACCAGGGAGGTGAAATCTCATACACATTCAGCTCATAAACACACTCGTGGGCTTTTGGAGAAAAATGGATGCAGCATGCTTGAGCACACTGACGACTGTATGCTGAATTAACCGCAGTTAACCATCGCTATGAAGTGGCTATGCTTTTTCTAAAAATGGACGAGTGCTCTAAATTCTGCACCGGTCTGAGTTGGCACACTGAACTAACTGCACGATTACAGCTTCAGAAAGAGGCATTTAAGAGAAAATGCACACAGTTTTGAGAGTTTAGTTACGGCACAGAAACGATACACACTGTGTAGCCCATTTACTTGCCCCACTAGCACCAGCCTGAGAGGTTGCGTGCTTCCTCTGAGAGACATGAAGCCATCTTATCCTTCCAATATCACACACTAGCTGAATGCAAACCACTAAAACCTGAAAGGTTGATGCAAGTAACAAAGTTATATAATATATATAATTATTATATAATTTAAAATAACAACCTTTTCCTAAAAAATTGTTCTACTATTTTATGTCTGAATTAATTTTGTGTTAAACCACATAGCAGAAATACTTTATAGGAACAAGTACAAATAGTTTATTTTCATATCTGCCAGTGCAGAGAGCTTTTTGCTGAGTTAAGCACAAAAATACCTTAGATAAAATGAAGTACTTCAATGATAATCTAATGCAATGTATTATTTTCTATATTATCCATTCTAAACACAAGCAAGTTACATCGAAATAAACTTGTAATGACAATTTACATACTAGTCACACGAGCCGAAACCTTTTGTTTATTGTTTTAAAATGTACTATTTTTAATCGTTTTTGAAGGATTACTTCAACGTGATCTTCATTTTCTTTTTATGCTAATTTTAATTACTTTTTTTTACATTATTCCTAAGTGTTTTATTGATTAGAATTTTATTTACAACTGCAGTTTGGCTGGTTTGTAAAACGTTGTGATAATACTGCATGATAATGCCATATAGTTTGCAAAGTCTATCAAAAACATGTGCTTATCATTTATTCATTAAATATTTTATATTGTTACATTTTAAATGATAAATGGTAAAACTATTTAGGGATATTGTATAGGATATACATTGAAATAGAATTATAGAAATGGGCATAAATAAGGTATTTTTTTAATTACTAATAAAATACATAGTTAATTTTTTTTTGTAATTTTCTTGCCTTTCCTTCTATTTTATTTTAAAAGGTCTATTTAAAATATCTAAAATAGTATACAATATTATTTATACATTTATTTTACACATAAAAAAACACTAAACTCTAAACCATTTAAACTAAACTCTACTCCAAAATTATTATGTATAATCTAGGACCAAATTTACACCCTGACACTGTATGATTCTTACATTCAGCAGTACAGCTCTTCTGAACACAGAGGCAGCAGACGACACTCCAGAGGAAAACTGTCCTTCCTACACCACATCAGGGTGAACTTGCTGGTTTTAATTATTTATTATATAACAAGAAGGACACCTAATTATTACATAACAATAAGAACATCTGATAATCCATGATTCCTTTCTCTGTTTTTCTCTCTGTCGAGCTACACATTCTTCAGTGATCCTGTCCTTTTCTTCTTTCCGGACTTGCCTGATTCACCCTGACAACCTGCTTCTGGTTGAAGTTTTATTCAATTTAAAAACCACTCTCTGCAGCTGAGGATGGCTCCACATGAACAGCCTAAAGATCCATGAGTTTACTGAGGAGGGTTAAATTTAAGAACCATGAGGATGGATTTGGACTGTAAATAATATAATTTATATAAACAGTCTGCTACAATGGCTTAGGGTTTCAATTCCGGATGGGTTCCCTTCTAGTCCGTCTCAAGACTTCTTCCTCATTTGTTCTCATATCTTCTTGCCAGTGTCGCCGCTGGATTGTTAATTATGGATAAACCTATTAGGACTAATATACGACACTAAGCTACTTTAGGACGATGTCCATTGTTAAAAGCTCTATACAAATACAATGAAATTGAATTGAATTATGCTCTCTTGGATGGCTGTGTCACATTACAGAACTTTAAATCTCCAGACAATAAGACAAAAACATTCTTACATATAAAACTGGCAGGATCTCTGTTGGTGCACATGTCTATTAGTGCCAAAATCATTATTTTTAAATATCTGGCAAAAAAAACTCCACACTTCCTTCTGGTGGGAATGCATGCGAGCTCGGCATGACAGTACATCTGTGAGATTTGACTGAGTAGCGTGACTCCACGGGTGAGGACATGTCTGTCCTACATCGTAAATCATTCTTTTACTTTGATTCATTATAAACGAAACGGCTGGTCTTGCGTGGCATCGTCATTCTAGGTCTCGCTGTCTAATTAGGCATAGTGCGAGTGTTTTCCACTGTAAGTGGCGAATGACAAAGCAATGCTCTAAAAAAAAAGATTTAAAACATCTGGGCTTAATTTTAAAGGCAGGAAAAGTATAATTACTTTCTCACAGCCTTCAGAAATTCCATAATATTTACACATTTTCCAGGATTAACCAAGAGCACCTGCATATCTAATTAGTTCTGTATAATACAACATGGTTTGAACTGCTTTATAATCTTTTATTAGTCCGGCACAAAAAAAGTGTTTTTTTCCCCCTCTCTCACAGAAGAGGCTGAGCTCATGACGGAACCCGAGTAACACTGCCCTGAGATGCTCATTTTTTGTGTGTTTAGAATAGAGCACCATATGCTGGCTCTTCCAATTACATTTCCACTAATATTCCCCCAATGGTCTGTGTCTGTCTCGCTCGCTTCTCTAGAAGAGCTGAAACAGATGTCCGGATTAAGCCATAAGACAAGGAAACACTGATAAAGCCAAGTTACTAAACTCATAACAGCAGCAGCACTTTAACACTCACTTCATCACTTAAACATGGCATGTCCTGAACTGACTGCTATCAACATTATTATCTGATTGCAAAAAAAAAAAATAATAATTCTGCAAATGTAATTTTATATGAAGAGAAAGGCACCTGACACCAAGTGGAACTGAGTTCTGGTTTTGGTGCAGTAGTTAGTAATAACTGGATTATAATTAGTATAAACAGTATAAACTAATATAAACCTCTACAGTGGCTTAGGGTTGCAATTACCATTACCAGTTGTGCATTCAAGAGTACATCAGTGAACACTTGTTAATCTCAACAATGATGGAATTCTAACAAACAGTGTCACCCAGATGATGATGGGTTCCTGTCTGATTCTGGTTCCACTCTAGGTTTCTTCCTCATACCATTTCAGAGAGATTCTTTTGCCACTGTTGCCACTGGCTTGCTCATTAGCGATAAGCTTGTAAGGACTCATTTCTGATGCTGAAATTTATACTTGTAATGTAATTATTTCTGAATTTTAAATAAATGAATAAATCTAGAATACTATATTGAGCCTATTGGGAAATTGTTTGATTGCAGTTGCTCACAGTAAAAAAGAACAATAAGGATTAAAGTAAAAAAAAAATTAGAAATTTAAATACATTTACATATTAAGGTATATCTTAAGAGAAATGAATGTGCAGCAGCATGAAAAGGAATTTAAAGCAGCAGTGAAAAACAGATGGCAGAAAAAGTCAGACTACAATAACTATAAAGGTTTTTGCATATGTAACTCATTATTAATATCATTTCAACTGTGAAATAATTTAAACCGTAAACTCATTTAAAACCGAGCAATATTATCTATGTGCAATATGTTTGATAGCGTAACTACTTACTCGTGGTCTCTTTTTTCTTCTTTTGTATTTATACATTGTGTTGTATATACTGTATTATGTTTCTACTTTTTTTTTTTGCTGCTGTAACTTATTTTTCATTTTTTAATTTGATTTTATTACTATTATTGCAAAAAAAAAGGGTCATTAGCACCCCCTAGCACTTACACAGTATTAGGTGAAGGTACACAAAAGCATCACATTCACACCAGGTTTTTTCCTCTAAAACGAAACATACATGTTACAAATACTGTGTTGTGTATTCTGGTAATGTTTTACCTTATTTTATTCAGGTATTATATTATTATGTGTTTTTAATGTGTATATTAATAAAAAATATATAGTTGAATTGAATTCAATGCATCTTAAAGGGGCTTCAAATCAGACCAGAGGGATGTTTCTATATAGTCTGACCACTTCAGACTTTACCAGGTCATCTGATATAGCAAATTAATTATAATGTATCCCCTGGATTTAACTGGATTACTGGATTACTATTTCCTTCCAGTTGAAATTCGGACCTCTTCACACTGAGAAGCCTCCTTTTTATGTTAAGGCTGAGTAAATAGAGCTAAAGACTCCCTACTGTGAGAACAGCCATAAACGCAGCTCTAGTCTCTCTCTCTCTCTCACTTACACACACACACACCCTTCCTCCTCCAAACCTCATGATTTTTGTCTCTATGAACTCACAATTTTCCCTTAAAATGCAAGACGCACATAAAGGTTAAAGGATAACTTCATTAAAGATACATGTATAAGCATAAATTGATTTGTTTACCTTTCTCTCTCTCTCTCTCTCTCTCTCTCTCTCTCTCTCTCTCTCTCTATATATATATATATATATATATATATATATATATATATATATATATATACACACACACACACACACACGTGCGTGTGTGTGTGTGTGTGTGTGTGTGTGTGTGTGTGTGTGTGTGCGCGCGCATGTGAGAAAAGGCTTTGTGACAATGTCTGAACTGAATTTAGAAAAAGACATCAGTACAGTGAAGAATAAAATCTAATATTTAACAATGGCTGGACAAACTATTAGGGTTAAACTCATTGTATCTCGGTGGCATAATAAGAATGATGTGAGCAAATTATTATATTCTACTGACTTAATTCTGTCCTTTTTCTTCACATACCAGGTATAAAAAACACTGAACATAAGACACACGCTATGTAGAGATTATGTTCAACTGGCTTCCTCAATATGTAAAATTGGAATTGTTGCACAAATACATGTCATGTTGATAGAAGCCGAGGGATTGCGCAATACTTGTGACTGATCGTAAACTTGAGCAGTGTTCAAACCAACTTGTTCTCAAATGGAATTTGAGCAAGGCAATCTTTTCATGATCATTTTGGAAACTGTCATGAAAGGCTTTTAGCACCAGTAGGAGCACTGGAACACTAGTACATGATGTCCAGTGCACAAGCTTCAGAGCTTGTGAAGGTACACTGTATGGCCAAAAGTATGTCTACAATTGACTATCCTTTATGTTCTTGTTGAGCATCCTATTCCTATTCAGAATCCAAAATGGAGCACTGGAGTCAGGTGAGGAGGTCTGGGGTATTATTTGGTTTTATTTAGTCAGTGTGTTTGAGGTCATGTTGTACACAGTAGCATTATCATGCTGGAAAAGTTTTGGGCCTTTTAGTTTCAATGAAGGGAAAATGTAACAAAACAGTGAACAAAAACAATCTAAAACAAATAAAGGTTTATCTTATCTTATCTTATCTTATCTTATCTTAAAAGACAATCATTGGCTTCCAATTCTGTGGCAAAACTTTGGGAAAGAACCATAAATAGGGGTAAAGGTGTTCACATTCTTTTTTGCTACCTATTATATGTAATTTTAAGCTTACCCTACCATTACAAATGTCCTTTTTACTTTATGTATGCAAAGACCTTTACGTTCCTGTCCTGTATTTTTTGTGCTGCCTTTACTTTGTTTGGGGAAAAAAGGCTATATAACTGGTGTATACAAGTCTTCTGAAACCCTATTGCCTAAAAGAAAAGCTAGGGGGCGTCGTTCTATAATCACTTAACAATTTACTCACTTCACTCAGTTCACTGTCACTGACATCTGTACATATGACAAATAAAACTTATCAAAGCAAACTTAACAAATCACTAAAAGGCTTAATGATCTACAATCTGAGCTAGAAAGAAATAAGCCCTAGCCTCACTTCATAGTTGTTAGTGCTGCTGTTTCTTCAATTCAGTCTAAAATAAGATAAGATATACCTTTATGTGCCCCACAGTGGGGAAATTTCAGTAAATATGTAAATAATCTGTCTTAAAACACACAATCTGATTTGATGCCAAAAATGAAAACTTAGAATGATTTTCAATCAGTCTGAGTAAGTCCTATAAAGTAATGGAACCCAAGAGAATGCATTTTACATATTGATTGCTACCCAGTCAATGTTTAATATCACCCAGAGAGGTATGAATGTCATTAATATGAAATTATCTATTACTAGTCGCCAGAGGTCCACCATAATTCCATCTCTAAGGAACACCTAATGTAAAACTGTACTGAAAACCACTAAATGCCTCTTACAGTGCTCCACTGTAATGAGCAATGTTCGCATGTTTCGAAGTGAAATAGCTCCATAACAAAACCCTGCCATGCGACATGACATCATATTGTGCACTTCTGACCCGCTTAGGTCAAAGGTCTCAGCACAGCCTATTACCATAGTCAATAGGATTGGTCTGTAGAAGAGGATTAGCAAATGACAATTAGATCAGAACTGAGCCACAATCCACACAAGGTCAAAAGAGTGATGGCCCTGGAACAACTGAAGCAAATCTGAGCAGTCATCAGAATAACGCAAAGACATTGAGGCAAGTGAAAAGGTAATATATTAACAACTGCTTGTTGTGCAATTAATTATAAAGAGTGCTCTTTACGATCCACACATCAAAAGCTGAGAAAGATCCTCACTCGCAAACCTGAATAACAATAAATAAATTAAATTGAAAAAAGATTTATCTTATTTATTAAAAAATAAAAATCTGGGGGAAGAGCAATGCTTTTCTATAATACACCAAATATGCTGTGAAAGGTTTTAATACAACTAAGGGAACAGAATGTACTAGCTCGCATAATTAAAAAAAATATTTTACAGTAAAAAAAACCGCACCTTCTGCTGTTATAACACCGTCTCACAGCTCCAGGATCCCGGGTTTGATCCTGAGCTTAAGTTACTCTCTGTGTGGAGTTTCTGTACACGTTCACTCCAAGTCCCCAAAAACTAAATCTGATTATCTGGTTATACAAATGTACTTTTGACTATAGTACACAGTTATAGAGGGGAATTCTCAATAATACCCTGGATCTGGTCACCTAGGTGAGGATGGTTCCTCTCAAAGTTTTCTTCTACATGTTTTCTTAGGGACTCATTAGGAATAATTTTTCAAATATAAAATTGATATACAATATTTAATATAGTTCTGGAAAGCTGAGTTTTGTGATAATGTGCACTGTTGAAGCAATATATAAATAAAATTAATATATAATTAAACTGAACTGATAAATGCCGATGTGGGTTTCTTAGGTTTTCTGATCCCCCCCTAAACACTGCAAAAACATGTAAAACTCTACACATACAGTATCCTGAGCCCAGGATTGAACCAAGCAGTCTGGAGCAACCTTTCCCCCTGTGCCACCCAGACATCAATCAAGTCATGACAACCTCATGACATTTGAATTAGCCAAACTGTACCGTTTATGACTGGTTGAAATGATTAAAAATGTATTATGGTCATGTAGAAGAATAAAATTGGAACTTCTTAGCTAAAAAGACTTCTTAGCTAAAAAAAAATCAACCTATCTGCTTTTGAATTACCTACAACACTGTGCTTGAGCAGCTCCAAGTCTCAAGCCTCCGACGTGTTTATTCATTTCTGTCATTTTCTCATAAAAGACCCGTTGAGTCCAACATTTCTTCCTGTATATACATATCCGTTGCAAGTGGAAACTGAATCTGACAGTAATCTGACAGTCTAAAAACATGGATATATACCACATCAAAGATTTATGCAAAATAAGATGAGGAGAGCTATTCCTTGTTTTATATCAAAACGTATCTTTCCTGTCAGTAGAAGAAGAAAAAAACATGATCTGATTTCTTTTCAGCATGAAGCTATCCAATGATCCTGAGCTTTAGACACCTTCAGCTTTAAGTTGCACTAAGCGCTGGTCAGGCGCAGCTCACTGATAATAAAGTGCAAAGCGTTTTTTTTTAGGTTTGCGCCAGGGCACTGTGCCAGACCTCGATCCCTTGGGTTCAGACGCCAGCACTGGATCTTAACAGTAAGGGCAGTAAAGCTCATTCAGGTCGCCTTCCAGATCTAATACACAGCTTGATTTGGCAAGCAAAGAGGTTTCTATTTCCAATCCACAAAAGCCGGCTTCATACGACTACAGGAAGGGAGATTGAGGAGCTAATATTTGGAGACAATTTTATTTGATTTCTGTGTTTATTGAGTGTAGTTTTTGACTTGTGGGGAACCTAATTAGCATCAAACATGCAGAGCGGCGGTCAGACAGGAGGCAGCCAGAGGGTTTGGTTTCAGAGCTGAAGAGGGAACATGAGGTGAGAAGGAGGGGAGAGAAGTTTTAAATTCGGAGCTGAATTAATTCCTAAAGTGGTGCGTGTCTAAATTACATCAAATGCTATAAAAAAAAAAAAAAAAGACATTGACATACACAGTGACACTCAGCTCCATGTGTTATAGAGCAGTAGTAGCTCAATAGTTAAGTGTTTGTGACTGGAAGGTTGTAAGTTTAAGTCTCAGTGCTACCAGTTGAGCACACCATTGGGTCCTTGAGCAAGGACCTAAACCCTTAATTGGTGAAAGTCTGGACTGAATTTATACTACACAATTAAAATATACTATAGTATTTATACTAATATATATATATGAATAGAGGTGTACCATTTGTGAACATAAACAGTTTAAATTTTTAAAACCAAATAAAATGTGCAAAACAAATCTTATTTCTGGGACAGAGTGAGTAGCCACAGTGACACAGCGCTAACTTTAGTTTCTTTTTTATACCCCTGGCATTGTTGTGTATGTTTTCAAGTTTAATAATAATTTTAAAAAATGCACTTAAAGTGTGTGACGGAGAGTAAACAAACTTGTGGTCTGCCATTTAGAATGTATTGTATATAAATGTTTCATTTAAAAGTTATTCCTAATGAGTCCCTGAGACAACATGTACAAGAAAACTTTGAGAGGAACCAGACTCAAAGAAAGGATCCATCCTCACCTAGGTGACCAGATCCAGGGAGATTATTGAGAATTCCCCTCTATAACTGTGTACTATAGTCAAAAGTACATTTGTATAACCAGATAATCAGATTTAGTTTTTGGGGACTTGGAGTGAACGTGTACAGAAACTCCACATAGAGTAACTTGAGCTCAGGATCGAACCCGGGATCCTGGAGCTGTGAGACGGTGTTATAACAGTAGAAACTGTCTTGTATTTATTTATTTATTTATTTATTTTTTTAAACTTTCCTTCGTGCAAGTGCACCATTTTGCCATTACAGCTAAAAAAATTTATATCATTACAAACTACTTTTTACTCTTCAAAAAAGAAAAACTTGACTTTTTTAATCATAATTTATGAACTGAATGTTCAATTTGAACATTTCTTTTGCCATCATCTATAATTGACCAAATCACACAAAAGATAAGGCGTCTAGGCCGAGTTGTTTATAATATGAATTACATTAGAGTAGTAATTCTACAGAATATTTATTTTATAGTGGCAGTAAATGCTACATATAAATAATCAGGTGCTGACAGTTTTTTTAAATATGAAAATTTCCTGAATGAACTCTGGCTTAACTCTGACACAATCTACAAACAAATGCATTTTTAAATATATAAATGCAATGAAATCTTACCAGGAACGTTTTTTTATTTATTACACAGAAAGTGGAAGTAATGATGTAGCAATGTACCTTTATTTTCCTTTCTTGAAGCAAATAAAAAAAAAAAGAGAAAGAGAAGAACAGAATAGTTTTAAATATTAAAGAATGATACATGATACTTTTTGATACTTTTAAAGATACATTACTGTATATCCTTTATTTCAATGAGTTCCTAATATCACTTGCAGCAATAAAGAGTTGTTTCTTCAACAGCTTTACCTCTGACTGTTACAAAGTGCTGACACAGGACACCGCTTCACCTAGCATTGATTTTAAGTTTTATTCTGTTTATTTTTAGACTTTAATTATGTGTCAAATGATGCTGAAAGTGGAAACCTTTCTTGTGCTTCACAAATCTTGCAGCATAGGAAAAAGACGGACGGAGAGAAACCGCATTTAACAAACAAAACCATAAAGAAAATGCAATAATCAACAACGTTGCTCCATCTCTACATTCCTATATCATCATAATTCAGTGTTTCCAGTTTAACATTTCCATATGACTTTTTATAAAGGCACCTAACAATCCCATGAAATATACTGATGGAGAATTCAGAGTGGTATTTCTTTCAGTGTGACATAAATATTGCAACACTCATCTGAGCAACTGAATTATGGGATTTATTTCAGCCTTTTATTTTGTTTGGTATATTCACAGCTGTCATTTTGCTTAATAAGTAAAAACTTATCTTGAAAGCAGGAACACTGTCTAAAATGCTCCCGGAAAGTGAGGACTCACACGTGTCCATAACAAAAAATAATTACAAGCAGGATGGCGTAGTGTGGCCTATTGTCAAGCGGTGTTGATCTTTTGTTTTTTTTAAAAAAGCACATTCTGAAGTAATTTGGAACTGGAGACTCCTTGCATAAATGTCCATGAACACATCCTTAGATAGTTCACTCTGTCAGTGATATCAATTTAGCCATATTTTTGACTTGATTTCATTTATGGCGTTTGGCAGACACCCTTATCCAGAGCAACTTACAGTTATCTCAGGTATACAGCTGATTGTTAAGGGCCTTGATCAAGGGCCCAGCAGTGGCATCTGGGTAATGCTGTGATTTGAACCCATGACCTTCCAATCAGACATCCAACATTTTATCCACCAAGCTACCACTTCCCTATTATATGATTATATGGTAGTACAATTATGTGAATAAGTTGTTACGATAGAATTGATAACACATTAGAACGGGTGCATTTTTTTATAAACTGTCTACAGTTTTATACATAAAGATAAGCAACGCCTCCTGACCAATCAAATTCAAAAAATTCAACAGTATAACACAAAATCGTGTATTTGAAACTATTCAAAAGACTTAGACCAGCATAATCTAGAACTGAGTTAGTGGAAGTGAATTTAAACTGAACGCACAGTTATACACTCATGTTATACACGGCGCTACCTCATGATTTAGCACATGCACCGTGATGCACGTCATTTGTGTGAAGTGGGCATCACTCAGTCTAATCAGATTGATCCTGTGCTCTAAATCTCGAGCAGCCGGCGTGAGTTTCAGCCTTAATGTAATAGACTCACGGCTATTAACCTCAGGGAGCAGCAGGAATAACGAATACGGCGTACAAACACGCAACGCAGAGGCTATTTTCAAACCACATGAATCAGGGGGGAAAAAAACCATTCGAAGGCTTGTTACTATTTTTATTTCTGGTGAAGCCAGATATAACTACATCATTAATGAGGCACGGAGCAGTGGATAAAGCATTACGGCCGCCAGATCAATGCGAGCGTCTGTGCATGCCAGGGCGGGCAACTAACGTTGTACACTTTTAAGATGTTTTCCCATGACACGGTATCCATGAAAGCGTTCGTGTTTGAAAAGTAACAGCCGTGTCAAATAAGGGATTCAACACATTAAAGTGCTGTAACCATGGAGTCTTAAATACTCATACCTACATAAATACCTATAGTGTATCAATATGATATTTAACTACTTTCCCACAATTTAGAACTGTGTGCCAAAGCAGGGCAATATGACCATATGATATCGGTATCGCAATACAACACTACAATTTTTGAGATTGTACAATAGTACTACGAAACCGATACCATCGATATTTAGATCGTAATGAATTATTGAAAAATCGATATCATCCATCATGGAGATTGTAATGTAGTACTGCGATACCGATACCAACGATTATTGAGATTGTAATGTAGTACTGCGATACCGATATCAACGATTATTGAAATTGTAATGTAGTACTGCGATACCGATATCAACGATCACTGAGAACGTAATGTAGTACTGCGATACCGATACCAACGATTATTGAGATTGTAATGTAGTACTGCGATACCGATATCAACGATTATTGAAATTGTAATGTAGTACTGCGATACCGATATCAACAATTATTGAGATTGTAATGTAGTACTGCGATACCGATATCAACGATCACTGAGAACGTAATGTTGTACTGCGATACCGATATCGACGATCATTGAGATTGTAATGTAGTACTGCGATACCGATATCAACGATTATTGAGATTGTAGTGTAGTACTGCGATACCGATATCAACGATCACTGAGAACGTAATGTTGTACTGCGATACCGATATCGACGATCATTAAGATTGTAATGTAGTACCGCGATACCGTTATCGACGATCATTAAGATTGTAATGTAGTACTGCAATACTGATATCAACGATCATTGAGATCGTAATGTAATACTGCAATATCGACATCATTCAGATCGTAATGTTGTATTGTAGTTCCTAAACCATCTATCGTTGCGATCATAATGTAGTACTGCAATACCGAGATCGTTGATTACTGAGATCGCAATGCAGAATTGCGATACAGATATCATTGATAATTAAGAATAAAATGTAGTATTGTATTAACGATATCATTGCTTATTAAGATTGCAATGTAATATTGCAATACCGATATCACCCATCATCATTGAGATCGTAATGTAGTATTGCGATAGCAATATAGTTGATTATTGAAATTGTAATATAGTATTGTGCGACTGATATCATCGATCAGTGAGATCGTAATGTAGCATTGCAATATTGATAACATCAATCATTGATATCGTAATGTAGTATTACAAAACCAATATCATCGGTCATTGAGAACATAATGTAGCATTGCAATACCGATATAATCAATTATTGAGATTGTAATGTTATATTGCAATACTGATATCGTTGATATTTTAATGCAGTACTGCAATACCGATAGCGCTGGATCTTAATGCAGTAATGCGATACCGATATCGTCCATCATTAAGATCATAATGTACTATCGTCACCCTGCCCTTCCTCCACGGACAAGCACGATTTGTGGGAAAGTAGTTCGATAATTTCACAGCACTGAGTGTCAGACTATGATATATACCGTATAAAGTGCATTCACACTGTAATAAATTCACTCAGGGGCTAATTCATCACGTGCGATATTGCCATATCGTAAAATGGATATGAGAGCGTGATGAAAAGTGCACACGGTTATGGCTAGACTTAAAATGAATTAATAAATAAAGAAATACATAGAAATATGTTTGGTTTCAAAAAATGTGTATGTTGGCAGAAAAACAAGTTATTATAAGACATTTGAGGGAAAAAAAAAATAATATTAGGCATGCTGTATGTAGAAACACTGAACTTCTTGTGTGTGTTGGAAAGTTAATTAAATCTCCTGAGGTAACAATATTTGCTCATTTGATTAAAAAATAATACTTTATACCCGATATGATAATAATGTTGACGTTTCAAGACAATAAATACGATAGCAAACCCTGTCCAAATGTATAATGAGAAAAAGTAAATGAAAGTATGAAGAACAGTGTGTTGTCAAAGCAGAGAGAACCCCCCTCGAGCGGCACTGTGTTCTTCTTAGATTATCGATAATATCGCACAGTCCTTAAAGCAAAGTGGACCATACACACAAGCTGCAACTCAAGTCCAACTAGATAAGTGACATAAAGGGTTTAAGTGCGTCTCAGACCCATAAAACAGCACTTCCACCATGTCTCCACTCATTCCTGCTCTCTTTCCTTACCGTCTGAGAAACCAGGCCACGTTAATGAGGGAAAGTGTGCGCCTGAAACACGTCCTGAGCCATTCTTCACACCGACCTGCTCCACTTCTCCTCTTCTCTCCGCGCAGCCTAAAGAGCACCGAGCACTGAGGCGCTACCGCCGCGCGATCCTCCACCTCCTCCTCCTCTCTTTCTTTTTCTCTCTCCCTCCCCTCAAGCTCTCCCTCTCTCACTCGCGCGCTATTGTTCTAGCTCGTGTTGTAGCTCGCGCACAGTATCCCGGGCGCCACGTAGTTTTTTTATTATTATTTTTTATTATTAATTGTTAGCGCGCGCCATCGAGTGCAGCCCGATTCCATCTCACGCGCTTTCGAGAAATATAACGAAATACTAAACGCGCGCGCGCACCTGGCGGGAATGTTTATAGCCAGGATTCCATTATTGATAATTACAACTAATATTACTAACACTAATACCGCTACAAGTTCTACTATCACGATTACAACTAATACTGCTACTAATACTACTATCACTATTACAACTAATACTGTATAAATACTACTATCACTATTACAACTAAAACTGCTACTAATACTACTATCACTATTACAACTAATACTGCTACTAATACTACTATCACTATAACAACTAATACTGCTACAAATACTACTATCACTATTACAACTAATACTGCTACAAATACTACTATTAATATTACAACTAATACTGTACAAATACTACTATCACTATTACAACTAATACTGCTACAAATACTACTATCACTATTACAACTAATACTGTACAAATAATACTATCACCATTACAACTAATACTGCTACTAATACTACTATCACCATTACAACTAATACTGCTACTAATACTACTATCACTATTACAACTAATACTGTACAAATACTACTATCACTATTACAACTAAAACTGCTACTAATACTACTATCACTATTACAACTAATACTGCTACTAATACTATTACTATTAAAACTAATACTGCTACTAATACTACTATCACTATTACAACTAATACTGTACAAATACTACTATCACTATTACAGCTACAAATACTACTATCATTATTACAACTAATACTGCTACAAATACTACTATCACTATTACAACTAATACTGCTACTAATACTACTATCACTATTACAACTAATACTGCTACTAATACTACTATTACAACTAATACTGTACAAATACTACTATCACTATTACAACTAATACTGCTACAAATACTACTATCACTATTAGAACTAATACTGCTACTAATACTACTATCACTATTACAATTAATACTGTACAAATACTACTATCACTATTACAGCTACAAATACTACTATCACTATTACAACTAATGCTGCTACTAATACTACTATCACTATTACAACTAATACTGTACAAATACTACTATCACTATTACAGCTACAAATACTACTATCACTATTACAACTAATGCTGCTACTAATACTACTATCACTATTACAACTAATACTGCTACTAATACTACTATTACTATTAAAACTAATACTGCTACTAATACTACTTTCACTATTACAACTAATACTGTACAAATACTACTATCACTATTACAGCTACAAATACTACTATCATTATTACAACTAATACTGCTGCAAATACTACTATCACTATTACAACTAATGCTGCTACTAATACTACTATCACTATTACAACTAATACTGCTACTAATACTACTATCACTATTACAACTAATACTGCTACTAATACTACCATCACTATTACAACTAATACTGCTACTAATACTACTATCACTATTACAACTAATACTGCTACTAATACTACTATTACAACTAATACTGTACAAATACTACTATTACTATTACAATTAATACTGCTACAAATACTACTATCACTATTAGAACTAATACTGCTACTAATACTACTATCACTATTACAATTAATACTGTACAAATACTACTATCACTATTACAACTAATACCGCTACTAATACTACTTTTACTATTACAACTCATACTGTAAATAATACTACTATCACTATTACAAGTACTGTGTATAATACTACTATCACTATTACAACTAATACTGTGAATAATACTTCTATCACTAATACTTATGCTAATACTACTATCACTATTACAACTAATACTGCTATCACTATTACAACTAATACTATGAATAATACTACCATCACTATTACTTCTATCACTATTACAACTAATACTGCTACTAATACTACTATCACTATTACAACTAATACCGCTACTAGTTCTACTATCACAATAACAACTTATACTGACACAAATACTACTATCACAATTACAACTAATACTGTGAATAATACTACTATCACTATTACATCTAATACTGCTACTAATACTACTATTACTAATACAACTAATACTGCTACTAATACTACTATCACTATTACAATTAATACCGGTACAAATACTACTATCACAATTTCAACTAATACTGATACTAATACTACTATCACTATTGCAACCAATACTGCTACTAATACAATCACTATTAAAACTAATACTACTATAACTACTGCACTACTACTATTGCTCTTACTATGAATACTATTACCACTACTAATAATAATAATAATTCTATACTATTACAAACTCTTCTACTAATACTACTGTACTACTACAATAATTCTTACCAATACTTACTACTTCTATAACTTATACTGCTAATACTATTACTACTGATGTACTACTAGATAGATAGATAGATAGATAGATAGATAGATAGATAGATAGATAGATAGATAGATAGATAGATAGATACTTTATTCACCCCAATAGGGAATGTACAAAATATACTAATTCTATTTGGGGAAGTGAGAGCTCAGTGGTTAAGGCTCTGGGCTACTGATCAAAAGGTCAGAGGTTTAAGCCTTTGTCTCGCCAAACACAAAAATTGGGGCCCTTGAGTAGGGCCCTTAACCCTCTGTAATCCAATGTCGCTGTATTATGGCTGACCCTGCACTCTGACCCCAGCTTCCTACATCGCTGGGATATAGTAAAAGAAATAAAGTAAAAAATATATATTTTTGTGTGAATAATTATTAATGCAACAGAATCTGTTTTATATATTTTACATTGTTACTTTTAACTACAAAACTTAGTTTCACTTAATCAGGTATAATGTTTTCCTATAAATGTAAACATAATCTACAAGAAAAAAAATTATTCTAACACTATAACTACTACTACTATTAATAATACCACTACTGTTAATAATGCTAATAGTACTAGTACTAATATGTGGAAGATGAATAAACACAGGGTTAACTGTGTACTTATTAATTACTTTTAATCCATCACCTGTGGCCTAACGTGTTTAGTCTTGGAGAGTTTGGGAATATAAAAGTAGTCTAATAAACAGCTAGCATATCACTGAACACAAAGGAATAATAAGCCTGATATTTAAAGACTTACTCGAGTATTACAAAATCGTTTTACTGTTAAATAGATGAATCTTCAGAATTTCACATTAAAATCATCGTGCAGTTCTTCATCAACGTTACATGTGAATAATGAAATCATTTAATGGATTTAAGTTGAATCAGTCCATTTAAGACATTTAATCCCAGTCCTGAAATGTGATCTTGATTATTGATTAACTTGCAAAGTGTTAATGAATGTTTAATAGAAAATCACATTTGTACAGTTTTTCTAACACCCCTTGACCCTGGACACGAAACCTGCCTTGGTGATCGACAATATACAAGTAAACAGCTTGTAAGCTTGGTGAGGATTGGGAATTTAAAGCCTGTCCTGGGAATAGACTCTGAATGAGATGGCAGTCCATAGCAGGGTACCATACACACAAACCAATTCATCTCCTTGCATGTTTTTGGGATATGGGAGGAAACCAGAGTACCCGGAGGGAACCCACATGGACATGCAGAGGAAATACAAAACTCCACCTAGACAGCAACCTGAGCTCAGGATCGAACTGACTACCGTGGAGCTGTGAGACAGCAACAATACCTGCTGCGCCACTGTGCCGACAGGCTACGTGATAACTGTGCAAATGTGATAAACTGTTTAGGTTCATTTATTCATTTTGGATTCCTCTGTCCTAGTCAGGGTAACAGTGGAACTCAGAACCTATCTATCTAATGAATGCTCTCTCCTTCTTTCTTCTCGCACACATTTTCGACACCTATTGACAAATTTTCGAGACAACAATCTACTAGAATGTTTTGGCAAGTGGGTGAAACCCGAGGCCCATGCAGACAAAAGACTTTTAAAATGTGAATATCGGATTGATTATCAATATAAACACTACTGATTAGAAATCACCTGACATGCTTAGGACTCTCCTGAAGGCAAACCAGTGCACATGTGAAACATCTAAGAAGCAGACTGTCCTCTTTTAGGTTCCACACCAGGTCTCATTAAATACAAATTTTAATTAGTGACCTTTACTTTTCTTAAAGATAATAATGCAACTACTCTACATTTTTTTCCTTCTAATGTACCAGAAATAACTTATCTGCCGAATTTACAACAGGCAAATTACAGGCTGAGACAACACCACCTAAGTGATTCATAAACTGGTTCATATTGTACCTGTAGGTAATAAAAGTCATCAACATGTCAATGCATTACTTTAAAATACAATAAAATTCTTGATGGGAATGAGCATGCCTCTACAGAATCCTATGAGAAGATGAAAGTGTAGTTACTGAAATCTGTACTAAAATCCAAATGGCACTTTCAATGATATGTTAAAATGGTCTAAAGCATTTAAAGAAATAACTATTGCACAATGGAAGTGAACTAAAACGTTTTTTTTTTTTCTAAACATTTCAATGTTCAAATATTCTTGAACAATGGAGTTTTATTAATTTAATGTTTCCAATCTTCAAGTAACTAGACAATAATGGAACACAGTGTTTTATGTAGAAATAATGATGAATGTTCATTTCAGTCAGATGTGGAAAAATCAATGGCACCCACACAAAATACTGACCGGTCCGTTTCTTTGGATGCAGATATGAATGCAGATTGTGGTTGAGAACACAAATAATGTATTTATTTTAGGACATCATGATGCATTGAAGAAGTGTTTTAGGAATAAATATCCAATTTACACAACTAGTTTGGTTTTTTTTGGTGTCTGTCATTTGCTTTTTTAGATATTTATTATGCTACTTGTTAGCATCATTAGAGGGGGATGGTAAAACATCAAACTTCTTGGTTTTTCATCAACATCAGGGCGAGTGAATTTTTCCTCTAATAACAGTATTCCTCCGCATGATCCGTACATGATTCTGTAGTGCTCCACTGGCTCTAGAACAGTCAAAAAAAAATTTCAAACAGAAAATCTCCAGAAACAAGATCAAATCCTTATAAGAATAAATACTTCAATAAGGCAGTTCTGCGAATCGTCTGGGCACTTTATCAAGTAGAAAGTTTGCCTGTATTCAAAATAACTTTTCATCTTTTAAGAGGTCTGGGTACGATTTGGAGAAGAGCTTCTTTTTGGATCAGTTAAAAATGAAAACACTACATAAAATAAAACTATTCTTATTTTTTAGAGAAAGTGCCAATACCGGCAATCGAAGGAGCTTGTATGTACAAACTGGAGTGGGTGCCAAAACTTTTACTCTTTAATATCATCTGGAATGCCAAGGTGTCCACGTGTTAGTCGGTAGCACACGATTAATGGAAGGTATCACGACGTTCTACTGGCACATCCTGACGACAGCACCGTGATGGATGAAATGGTGGTATCAACCCTGTAGGTCAAACATCTTCAAACATTGGCTGGAGCAGCAGTACGCTACAAAACTCACCGTCGTTCTGTTGAAAGAAAGAGGAGGAAAAAGAGGAGAGAATACGGGAAAAAAGCTGTGAAATTATAGTGACGTGACAAGCTTCACCTACACATTCCTGTCAAGTCTCTTTTTCCCCCTCTTTTCCCAACAAGCACAGACAGAAACGCACATGAGCCCGTGCTCTTGCTGACTACTACTCAAGCTCTCTAGCTGCACCTGACTGGTCCAGACGTAACTGGCCGCCCGATTAGATCTCTTAATGCACGCTGTGGACCTAAGATTAGCCAATTAGCCGTGCTGATTGTGTTAGGATGGGTTAGGATGGGAGATGTTGATACAGAAATGCTGGTGTCCTGTTACTAATGGGCTGAGACAGACAGAGAAGCGAGACAAGGCCTGAACGGCCAGCTCATCATTTACCAACATGGAGGATCAGTGGAGGAATCAGGGCACCAGAACACGACCTGCAAGTATGTACGAGTCAGTTATTGTTACCAACGTTTTGGTAACACTTTCTACGATGCCAATATTAAAAAATCATTGCAACTGTACTCATAACTCTGTTTTAGCTAATATTAATTATTTATAAGTATTTATAAACTCTAATTACTAATGGCCAATAAATCTCCAACAATATTGTACATAAATACTTGGAGATCTAAGGTGTTATTCACAAATTATAACTAATAATTCACTGAAATGTCAATTGTAAAGCAACTCTTAAATAACTATTTGCTAACGATGTTAAAATATCGTAAAATTATTAAAAACTATTTATGACGTTAAATTGTCCACTGAGTGCTTCCAAAAATGAAAAAGATCCTCAAATGCATATAAATGCTTTATTGTGACACAAATAAATTTGTTTCTTATTTCCTGATCAATTTTTTTGACTTATGTATCTGTGTGTTTTCCAGCTTACTGCAGCAATAAATTAACTGGACTGCAACTTAAATATTTACTACTAACTTAGCTATACTACTACTATTACTAGTAATAAACAGCAAAAAAAAAAAAAAAAATTTAAATAAAAGATTTAATGTAATGAAAATGAGAATACATTTCAAATGAAAAGAAAAAAAAAAAGAAAAAAGATAAATAAATAAATAAATAGATCCCCAAAAATCCTAACAAAGCTCTTAGGAAACGTGACTACATACAAAATTGAGTTTGATGCTGATTTCATTACTGCTTTAATGTGCCCTTGTTGACTTTCCTTTTTAACTTGATCGCTTTTTATTAGTTTATCATTGCAAAGTGAAATTGGCTGGATGAGCCCGTGGAGGCCTGAGGGAAGTCGAAATAACATTGCGTTTCAGGAAAAGAATAAAGTACTTTCCGATTTGATTTTCTTTTTTTTTTTCTTTTCTTAAAAACATCAAAAAAAAAAAAAAAACCTACAAAGAGGCCATAAATGTAGCAAATTACCAATAAAAACTGAAAAATTTCAAGAAGTAAAAAGGAACTTTATGTGCTAATAAAAATACTTCATCTGTAAACAAAAACTTTTCCATGCTTGATTTTTTACAAGAAACCGCTCTTATGTGGCAGGTGAAGCCTTCTTGTAAGCAGTGAGAAAGAGATAAATAAGGGCAAGTTAAAACCTGTATCAGAATAAAACAGAGAGAGAGAGCGAGAGAGAGAGAGAGAGAGAGAGAGAGAGAGAGAGAGCGCGTTTGCGCAGCAGTACCTCCTGTGCACTCCAGCCAGCGCTGTGTTTTTGAGAGGAAATAATTTGGGGTAGACGATAGTGAACATGGGCTGGCTGCAGCGATGGCAGTGACCCAGAGGACACTGAAACAGCTCGAACAGACTGCTGGGCAGCAGGAACGCCGGTAAGAACGCAGAGTCTAAGCAGAGGGTAAGAAAAGAATCCTCAGGAGCACTCAAACAACTGAATAACCACAGGTTCCAGCATGCTGAACCTTTTTCTCTTCAGGTACAAAAGTATCTTAGCCAAGTTTCAACAGTCAATTCTACAATAACAGCTCATTCACAATTACTTTTACAGCAGAAGCTAAAATAATTAAAGACTAATAACATACTTAGTAAACAGACAGTAATTACAGACCAAATAATAGAAAAAAAAAAGAAAATGATTGGGGATTGTTGATATGATGACATTTTGACTATATAGCCACATTAAAATGAGACCTCTGACAGCATTAAAAATGTGACAATTAATAGATAAAAAATATATTCATGACATATTTCAATACAAAAAAAAACTTGCCAAATAGCGTAAAAGTAATGTAATGTTTAATTGCATCACCACACCCCATTCTAATTTTTCCTTTCTAATCTCAGAAGAGTTGATTCATATCAATTAAATACATGTTTCGATTATTATTTTAAAAGCCATATGAGTCAGTGTGCTGGTACCACCCATCACAGTACCAACAGTTTGGGAATTCTTCCTTAAAGCCCTCTGGGCACTAGAAGGTTTCTAGACGAGACAATAAAAAATGTGGTCCTTTGTAAGCTCATCAACAGGTGAATGTGTGTCTCACCCTTCTTGTTTCTGCTGTAGGCTACATCCAGTTTTCTCATTGCCATCTCTTCTAATGTCAGCACCCGGTCAGCCTCGGTGCCGATAGCCTTCACTTCAGAGGGCAGAGGCACATTCAGATCTCCGAAGTTCAGGGACAGCTGTGTCGCGTCAGAGACATGTGGAGAAACGCCACACCTTTACACACACACACACACACACACACACACACACACACACACACACACACACACACACACACACACACACACACACACACACGCAGAAGGGACTGTGTTAATCTGTTCACATGTTCACTATACTCTTCATCATAGGAAACAGCCTGGCTGTTTTAACTGGCATGTTTTAGTGGCTCGATTCGTCGTGACTCATGTCTGCCTCAGTACAATAACCGCATGAGGCATTTCCAAAGACGACATTAAATGCCATATAACTCTGCAGCTGAAGTGTGAGCGATATCTAATTACTCACATTATTGCTCAGATAAACTGCAAGAATATTTCCAAAGGGCTTTAGACTCAAAATAATGTCAAAATATGAAACTTCTCTCATTTCTTTAAAATGAAAAGCAAAAAACTCATCTAATAAGCTTGAAAAAAAAATCTTGATTTACTAAGAAAATATTAAAAACTAGTCAAAAGTGTCAAACCCAGCACGTAATACAGTAGTGTGACATGCTGGTGTGATGATGCCTAATGTAAAGTTGATTACGGATTATTTTCCTAACCAACAATCAACCTGGGACTTTTTAGTGGGGGAAAAAAACCTACTGAATGATAAAACATAAAAAAAAAAAAAATGACACTGGGGGCTCCCAAAGTTTCCTTAAACGTTTCCTCACAGAAAAACCTCACTCACTTTCAATCTATTAATTATTAGATTGCGATTATGTGGCATTCCTAACAAATCAGTATTATTATTATAGAAGTGGTTCATAAATATAGATCATTGGTTTGTTCTGAAAAAAATAATAAACACCTAGTGAGCAGTCAGATTTGAGAATTCTTCAGTGGAATAAATGGGTTATAGACGGCAAGCGATAGTAGATTTTACAGATGGCAATAACTAGGTTAGATCACACTGGCTGAAAACCAATTAATCAACCGATAGTTTTTGAAAATGGATACTGGATAAAAAACAAACAAGCATTACACTCCATGGAAAATAGTACTAAACTTTTTCCAAAAAAAAAAGTGTTGAATCATAAAAATGTGCCAAATGAAATAAAATAAATATATTCTTTATATCAATAATATCTGAGGAAACTAAAAGATGTGCATTCAACAAAAACAAACAACCAAAATGAATAAAAAAAACACTTCAAATAAACAGTACGTGGTGTCAGTGATTCACCTCTAGAGGCCACTCTCGTACTGTATACCGCAACCCGGAAACACTATCGGTATGGAGATAATAATTTGCTAATAGCTGATAGTTGCAGCAGTCAACTATCAATGCAGATTAATAGGCAAAACCGATCAATCGGTCAACCCCTAAATGGGTTATAAATCACAACAGGCAATCGTGGTATGGTTTGTAGTGTAGATTTGCAATGAAAGTGCGGGCGGCTTAGCTGTGTCATAATTTGCTTACTCATATAATCTGGATTTCTTGATGAGAACATTTTGGGTGACACTTAAAAGATCTGCATGTTTTGTGATGTTGTCATTTACTTGTACATGTTAGAGATTTCTTAACCTGAGTACTACCATTACTCTGACTGCTCAGATTCTCACCCGTTGCAGCCGATGACCTTGTTGTACAGGTAAGATGGCAGACCCTTGAGGTGAACGTTGTTGTCCACAAACACAAACTGCAGCTCCATCGAGCGGCCGAGATCTGATGAGCAGAAGGACGGTCATTTAGTTATTCAGACAACGTTTAAAAAAACATCTCTCTAGGTATATTTACATGGTGAGCAGCACATTTGGTCAAAACCCTGAAACGAGTGTTCTCAGCAACCTAAGCAAGCCTGTAATCCTGAGATAGATAATAGCATGCCTTCCCTGGAGATTGAGAGTCTCTGTAGATGACCAGAAAGTGAGACAAGATAGACAAACAGACAGATCAAAAGCAATGGAGGGACACAAACAGAGGGGGAAAAAGATAGACAGACAGAGATATAGACAGTAAGAGAGCAGCGGCGCTCTGAACATCATTATGAGAAGTATTTCAGGCTCATTATCACCCACAATCCCCTGGGCCACTCACAGCGGGTGGCCTATCACAGCACCTGCAGCTCCACGTGACCCTCTCACTAACTTGAGCACAACCAACACATTAGAAAGACTCCACACTGAGACACTGAGGAACAGTTCGAAAATCTTGTGCAATCTGTTTCATGCTGCACTCATATAATCTGGTGGAATCGGGGAGTCTATCACTGCATTTCATTACTCACTTGTGTACTGTACATGCCAAATGTATCTTGGCCCAAGTGAGAGTACATGTGTCTGTGGACAGCAGCTCTCACCCAGAGGCAGTGATCTGAGGCAATTTGCAGCCATGAACAGCTCATTAAGGTCTGGCAGCTGACACAGCTGACGCGGGAGGCATTGCAGGAAGTTCCGGTCAGCAGTCAGACGCTGCAGGGACACACACTTGTGCAGCTGCTCCGGGAGAGTCCTCAACAGATTCATGGACACGTCCAGAGTCTCCAGCCCCATCAAATCCCCCAGCTCTAGTACAACAAACCATACACACAGTCAAAGACACACACACACACACACACACACACACACACACACACACACACACACACAACTTATTAATTCATATTAATATTACAAAAATGTACAATAATTAGGTCTGATCAAGAAAATGACCACACCCCCTTTATTGTAACTGTCAGGCACAAAGGCCACGCCTCCTCCTTAAGTTCAACTGACAGGCACAAAGGCCACGTTTCCTCCTTTGGTGTATTTAGTTCTTCCAGGCTGTTCTGCAGAGGCCACGCTCACATGGTGAACTGGTGTATGATAAAATTATTTAATGATTCAAATTAAAGCATCCTCTTTCTTTTTTGCTCCATATTTCTTACTAATCAAAAATAGACCTGCTGCTTCTCGTTAGCCGATGCTACTGCCCTCTCCTGGTAATGAAGAGATCAGTCACAGTAACCTTGCAGGCACATCCAGAATGCTCCATGACAGGGGGAACAAGAATGTGTTCCCCAATAAGAAACATAAGGTTACTGACTTAACCATAAATCAAAGCATCTTTCTAAAACATGTTTCTAACCACTGGAATGCGCATTCAGGTTGCAAAACCACAAAAAACGTGTCCCATGACATGCTGCACTCGCACCACACAAAGCAGACGAGTTGGGAACAAGACTAGCAGAGCAAAATGAAAAAACAGATACCACATCTGACAAAGCGCAACACACTGCTTCGAGTTAAAAATGAATGTGGTTTTTAATGCAGAAGCCAACTGGGTCACAGGTTGTTGTTGGGAGAAGAAAACAAGCTCCTCTTCATTACATCTAATGCCTGTGGAAGATCATTATTCTTGAGCTTGCCTGAAATAATGCTTACATCTACCAGTTTAGTATTGTAGCATTAATATATTCATAGCAGCAGCATCGTCAATCACACTCACCTCATTGGACACTTATTTGTCATGTCACTTCAAGTGTTTGTTTATGAAATGACTAAACTGTAACTACACAGGTGAGCGTGAACATCCGGGAAAAACTCTTTCAGCTCCAGTGTAAACACATTGGACTGAAATCTATAAACACTAAACCTGTTTGCTAATCACACAGTCTTGAGACAAACTGAAATCTAGCAGATGGGATCAATATCTACTATAGGTGTAGCTTAAAAAGAATTGCTAGAAGAAAAGGAATAACCAGGAAGCCTGCACCAGACCTTAAACACCCCATCGAGATGTACTCCATGCTCTCTGGCAGAAGTGTGTGCTTACTCTTTACTACCTGAAAACCCGAACGTCTGGCTGCTCACACACCTCCCAAGTAAAATTCCTTCAATTATCAGGTGACATTCTCTTTATAGAGACTTCATTTTGTTGACTGTTTTATTTGGATTATATACTATACGTTTACGAATTTCGAATTGAAACTCTGACGAACATAAGTGAAAGTAACAAGTGTTTGAGGGACTGATTCCAATTTGTTCATAGTTATAAATGTATTAAACAAGCAGAATACATTTTCAATTTTCTACACAATTTGTGGACAATGTGCAGAGAGAAGTAGTTTCCATGTAAATTTGGTATACATGCATTAAGGATTACCAAAGGGCAAAACAGTTTTTATGTGGTAGCTTTGTGGTTAAGGCATTAATCTTTGGATTTTATGGTTGGGAGTTCAAATCCCAGCCTCACCAAGCTTCCGCTCTTGGGCCCCTGGGCAAGGCCATTACCCCATAGCTGCTCCGGATGAGGGCGTCTGCTAAATGCCGTGTATGTACAAGGTGGTATCAAAAGTACTTTATTTATCTATGTTTACACACCATCATCTTCAAATAGTCTCCTTGCACAGCAGTACAGCACTCTCTGCATTCCTGCCACTTCTAGAATGTGTCCTGGAAGTCTCAAGCACCTTCAGCGATTCACACCAGATCTCCGCAATGGTGTCAAAACGGCGATCTTTGAGCTGGATCTTTTAGGAATTTTCAGAGAGGGCGAAGTCCCCAGGAGCCAAATCTGGCGAGTACGGTGGGAGAGGACAGGAAATCATGTGAATTGTTCTCTGACAATCATCATGCACAAGTTGCCGAATATTTTCAACATTTCCAGGGTTGAGCTCATTGAAGGTCTTCCTGGTCTCTCGTCGTCTTCCGGTGATGTTCTTCCGCTGTTGAAGCACGCATGACACTCAACACTTTGAGCGACTAGCTGCAGCATCGCTGCATGTCAAATGTTTATGTCAAAAGTATATCATGGCAAACGTCTCTGTGGCAGATTTGCCTGGTTTCATGCAGAATTTCACTTTTGAACTTTGTTTCAACTTGCTGTCCATGATAAAATCGCAGACGTGGTAAACCACATGGACAGAATGGCACCAGTTTGCACCATTAGTCTCGAAACCTTTTGATACCACCTCGTATTTAATCACCCATAATGAACCTAAAACCAGCTTTTTGAAAGTGACTGGGCAGCATTCACTGTTCACTGAATGAGTACATTAAAATCTGTCCTGATTTCCATATTCAATACTCTCAGCGACAAACTAAAATAATTAAGAACATGATGGTAAAAAGTCATTATTTATTCACTGTCCCAAACCTTGTGGAAGGCATTTCAGCTGGTTGTTGGACAGTCGTAGGTGGCGTAACGAGCGCAGGCGTCCGATCTCGGGGCAGATCACCTGCAGCGCATTATCACTCAGATCCAGCGACTGCAGCCTCGCCAAGTTACCAATAGCTGCTCAAACAGAGGCAAAGAGAAGTGACGTAAACTGTGTGGAATTACATGTGCAGACTGATAAACGCAATTTGGAGAAATTTACCTTGTGGAATAAAAGCAATGTTGTTTGAGTGGAGATACCTACAATAGAAATGCTGATTTGTTAGTGACACCTACTGGTCGTTTATAATATTACAGACAACACAGTGAAGGAATTTGCACTGGGTCATATGTCAGAAATGAAAAACAAAGCTATTAGATAGAAAGAAAAAAATCAGGAGGCCGCGCCTAATACTCACAGTTCAATCAGGTTGGGGAGTTTTTGTGCCAGATTATCAGGCTGAAAAAAAAACCCAAAAGATCTCAGTTCCAAAGCTCAAACTGCTTTTAGAGAAAGCTGGCACTATATGCATGAGTCAGTCAGCCATACCAGTGTGGTGAGCGAGTTTCTTTTCATATACAGTCTCTCCAGGAACTGCAGGCCATCATCTTTTAAGAGCTCCACAGGAAAGATGTTTAGGTTCCTGTAGTTGAGGAACAGGTTCTTGTGGCGCTCCTGTTTGGCAATGATGATGGCATCGTGGAGCTCCGAGGCCATGCTCACAGAGGGGGCCGTTCCCTCTTTCACTTCCCCTCATATCACACCCTAAATTATGGGTTAGAATTAGGGACAGTGTTTACAAAACTAAACCACTGGAACACTTAAAGAAGCAGTTTACTATTTCGGTCACCCTCTAATGCCAGTAATCGAAAGTTGCAAAAATAAAAAGTTTATCAAGTTTGCTTCAAAGTAAACATAAATCTATTCAATCTACATTCTGAGAAATGGAGCAGAATGGAGCAGTTACACTTTTCCACTTATTGGAATACATTTCAGAACCCTTAGCAAATTCACTTACTAATGATGCGTCCCAGTTGTATTATACAGCTACAAAATACTGATCACAAACTAAATTAATACAACTTTAGTAATGCATTTTTTAATAAAGCTATAATCAGGGTACTCATCACCAGTACTCATCAAATTTGCTTCTATTAAAAAAATAAATAAATAAAAAATAAATAAAAAATTATTGCAGGTGAAACATTTATACCATATGCTTAGAACACATGGATTAAAAAAGGACGAATCAAGCAGGCATCAGTAAAGGCTTTAGGAATGTTTCATCAACATCTTTCACAGTTTTGCTTCTTCATATTATTATTTTTAACCATTTGTGTTTCTGTTGCTTTTGGTTGCACAATAATCCCAACATAATCCACTTTGAGACATTTGGTAACTGATCTGATGTGGATGCCTGAGAATAGTTTTGAAGCACAGAGTCATCTATGATTTTTAGGAGTCAAGTGCATGTTCCTATTTAACAAACAAAGTCATTTAACAATCTTCATTTTCATTAAACAGATACCTTAGGCAGTAACAGTAGGAATGAAATTCATGTAGTTCTGTCACGTTCCATTCCATACGTTTCTGTTTATATTTGGAGAACATGCTAATATGCTAATAGGACACTGAACCAACATGGCAACCATTCCACCAGTCAATGCCAGGCAGCTTCACCATACAACAAGACAATGACCAGGAGCATACTTCTGAGCTCTGTAAGCGTTATTTACAGAGTCGGTTGGACTGTTCTCCATCATGAATTGTCCTGCCCAGTCTCTACACCTAAATCCCTTTAAATTGCTCTGGGAGGAACTTTAATCACATGCATGGAAAAGTATTTCACCTGAATGTTTGGAGAAATTAACTGTCCGGATGCAAGGCGTGTTAAGGGAGATTTTTAAACGAAAATAAAGTGGAGCATGTGGACAATTGGATCCCACTTCATGTGGTGTTTGGACACTGTACCTCCTTTAATGTTTAAAGGCTGTGGCATGGAAAAGCTGGTGTTGGATCTATGGTGATCCAGGGTTAGGGTTAGGGTTATACCTCAAATGACTGTAAAAGACTGTAGAAAGGACATTACTCATAATCTTACATTCCGGTGCTCATGCTAGTTCTCACTCTCTGGTGTTCTGTATTATTTTAAAGATTTATAATCACACTCTTGATATGATCTAAATATGGATGGGTTCCCCTTTTGAGTCTGGTTCCTCTCAAGGTTTCTTCCTCATAACATCTAAGGGAGTTTTTCTTTGCCACAGTCACCAAGGCTGCTCATCAGGAAAAAATACCCATCGCCCACCTTAACTGTTAAATTCTGTAATGCTGCTTTGAGACAATTTCCGTTGTACAAAGCGCTATAGAGATAAACTTGACATTTATATATTTGTTGTGCCAAAGCGAATCTCATACTGTAAAAATACTAGTCTGCAGCAGAGAAACAAAAGGAACATGCACGTGTGTCTCTAAAACCATGAACGACTAGGTGAAAGATAATCGAGAGCACTGTACAGTGTGTCTGTTCCTCCTTTGAATTGTGCACTGCTCAGGCTTAGGGATTAATCATGTGCCTCTGAGGTACCCAATACCCAGCATGCACTTTTTATAGGGCACTATTTTTATTAATTTTTTTAATAGTAACACCATCGTTTTGTCACTTGATTTTTTTGACTAATAATAATAATAATAATAATAATAATAATAATAACAACAATTAAAACTATATTCATCCCACAAATTATTATTACTATTATTATTATTATTGTTGTTGTTGTTATTATTAACCTCCCTCTTGTTTTTTTACAGCAATATTGGCTAATTCTTAGCCTAAATGTTAAGGGTTGAAACACTAAGTTGTTTAGATTAAAAAAAAAAACTATTATATACGTAAAAGAATTTTAATACTAATAAAATACAAAAGTACCCGGTGAAAGATCTGTCTTTATATTACACACTTGTATTCCGGGGGGGGGGGGGGGGAGAAACCCGCCTACTTCATTACGATTGGCTGATAGTTATCACTCATGGGCACACCTCCGAAAAACAGCAAATCATTGATCAGAAAAGACAAGACTCCACCCACCCCGCCCTGGTACAGGAAGTGTCGTTTACCTGAATACAGATAGGAAATAAAGCCGCTTGGCTAACTACAGAAAGCTAACGCTAAACAAGCCAAGCAAGTCAGAGCTGCTCAGAACAGCAGCATGAACCGTCTACGGAAGAAAATCCCAGAGTGAATTAAATACAGGTGTTTGTATTAGCACATGCACTTACACTTACATTCCGTAGCTGCGCGTATGTTGACAGACGGAGGGCTGCTGATGCTCCTAGGCCTTTCTGTAAGCAACCTGAAACGTCACAGCACGGGAGGGCACGATTGGTTGAACGGATCACGTGATTTAGATTCAAACATTTTAAGTTTTCAGTGGATGCTGATCATATAACTCATTTCATTCAAGGTTGTGGAAAGTGAACCTTAAAAAAATACACCCGGGAATGATAATCTCCCACCTCATATGAACATGATCGTGCTTCACATAACAGCCAAAAGCTTGTGGACACCTCTCAACCACATCCATATGCACCCCAGACCTCCTCACCCAAAATCTCTACCTAACCTCAATAACGCTCTTGTAGCTGAATGAACTGAACGCCCACAGCAGCGCTCCAAAGTCTAGTAAAAAAACCTTCGCAGAAAAGTGGAGCTTCTAACCGCAAAGGAAGAACCAATTTCATGCGCATGGTTTAAAAATGCCCACATAGTGTACATAGACCTGATGATCAGATGTCCACATGCTTCTGGCAATTCAGTGTACAGTATATGTAAACATTTATTTTGTATATTAAATAGCCCGTGTTTATCTAATGACTGCGGTTAAGAAAGCCGCATCTTGAAAATACAGTTAAGCCAACCGCACTTTTTTTGTGTGTGTTGCGCGTCTAATCGTGCACTTACGGTATGGGTGGTGTGCGCGGTCAAAATGGATGTAAAGACGCTTCAGAAAGGCGTTTCCGTTATAAAAAAATACCAAAAACATTTACAAATCTCCGTGCATTTTCAATCATGTTTCACATTTAAACATTCATAAAACATTTTCTTTATAGGTTTGTTCAATCCTTCAAAATAATAATTATTAAGTGTCCCTGTCTATTACTTTATTACATTTCAAGTCATTTCACTTTAGAGTTTTTGAGAAAAATGAAGAACATGATAAAATGCACTGATGTTTGGAGCGAATTTGCCTTTACTTTTCTTTAAAAACTGTACAGTAAAATAACTTGAAATGTAACAATATAATAGACAGGGACACTGTAAATAAAAATAATTTGACAGATTGAGCAAACCTATAAAGGAAAATGTTTTATGAGTGTTTGAATGTGGAACATGATTGAAAATGCAGTGATGCTTGGAGTGAACTTGCCTTCACTTTTCTCAAAAACTCCACAGTAAAATAATTAGAAATTTAATATAGTAATACACAAGGACACAGAAAATAAGAATTATTTGAAATATTGAGCAAAACTATAAAGAAAAATATGTTTAATGAATGTTTGAATATGGGACATGATTGAAAATGCAGTGATGCTTGGAGTGATTTTGCCTTTATTTTTCTTAAAAACTGTACAGTAAAATGAGTTGAAATTTAAGAGTATAATAGACAGGGAGACTCTAAATAAGAATCATTTAAAAGATTAAACAAACCTCAATAAAATCTTTAATGAGTGTTTGAATATGGTGATTCAAATGCACTGGTTTTTCTGTTTCTTAAAAATTGTATGGTAGAACAACCTGAAAATGAATTCAGTCATGTGATAGTCATGGTCACTCTGAGTCAAGATCAATTAAATGAATTAGCAAACATTTAAAGGAAGGTAAAATAAAGGTGATTTTACTTTTACATTTTACTGTATAGTCTCAAACACTATACAGTAAAGTTGTTTTAAGAGTGTTTGCATATGGGCCTTGATTTTATATATATAATATATATATATATATATATATATATATATATATATATATATATATATATATATATATATTTATTTATTTATTTATTTTACACCACAACCAAGAAATTGTATTATTTGTGCTTTGATAATTTTGTCTCTTTGGGTTTTTTTTATAATGGAAACGCCTTTCTGAAGCATCTTTACATCGGCTGGCTTAACTGTGTATTTTCAAGATGCTGCTGGCTTAACCACAGTTAAAATGTTCCCTTTGACAGGGCAAAAGTCAACATTGTTTGAGGGTCGAGGGCCAAAAATATTGTATTATATTCAAAATAAAGTTTGCATGGTTCTCCTCATTAATGATGTTAGTATTAATAAATAAAGGAATAGATACTTTGTAAACTACTAGTGTAATATTTAAAAATTATTCTAGTTCATTGAAACTTGTAATACAATGAAAACCTCATCAAATCTCATTAATAAACGACAATACAGCTATTCAGCAATACAGCCACATGCTTCCACTATCAGTGTCCTCTAGCGAGAGACGTGAATCTGCTCCCGATTTTAGTTGTTTTTTTTTAAAACTGGGCTAAATCAAATTAATTTATATTCTCTTAGAAATTAAATAACATTATATTAGAAATTATATCTGTCCTGCCAATGGCATTTTCCTCCACCCACAGGCCCTAGTTTGGGCATCTCTGCTTTAATGATTTGCCAAAATATCCATTATGACATCTATAAATGCATCTACCTGGCTAAATAAGTGTTCTTATTTAACTTTAAGCGTAATAATATTTTCTCATTCGACACTATCCATTACAGGATAAAGTCCTCCAATCAGGAAGAAAAACTTTGGATTTCTGATATGTTTAAAGCTTCCACTGACAACTACCCCAGAAGATTATGAGGAGAAAGAAGAAAACGTAATTCTGGTAAACCTTATACTGGTAAAAGAGAAAGCCTTCAGTTGTTAACATGTCCTGAAACAAAAGTATTCTCCTTTCTTATCCATTTCCAGTCAGAAGCTTTCTGTAAGAAGACTGCAGCCCAGGCCTCCTCTTTATGGATAGTAAGATTCACATCAGTGCATCGAATTAAAAAAAAAGTGTGCATTGTATTCAAGTTGCCATTTGTATCGTGATGCAGTTTATAACATATTTGCATAGGTACTAAATTACTTTTAAATATATATTTATTAATAGATATGCTACACTTATTATTTATAAAGTGACCAATATTTTATACTCGCTGAACAGTTTCTCAAGCGCGTTCTCTCAGCACCACTGCTGCTACATGAATATTGCGTTTCACAACACTCCGGAGACCGAGGCGTGTCCTAAGAGTCACATAGAATATAGATTTACATGGCAGAGGTAGAGCTGCATCTTCCTAGAAACAGAACATCTGGTTTCATTAAATCTTTTTTTTCCTTTTTTTTAATTGAACTACAAAAGCCGGTTTGGCACTTTAATAAATGTATGATTTGCTGTCTGTCTGAACCCAAAAAATAAAAACAAACTATCAGCAGAGTCTGAACAAAACAACACGAATGACAAAGCTGGTGATCTGAGTTTATTTTTTTCTTAGCAAATATCACATACACACTCGCACGCACACGCACGCACGCACACACACGCACACACACACAAAAAAAAAAAAAAAAAAGATCCAGCAATGTGCCACTATGAACAAAACCTTCATTATTGATATCAGTCATATTCATGGGGCACTTTTTTCCTTTTCCTTTTTTTCCTGCAGTACAACAGAACATGAAACATGTTTATAAAGTAAAAGGTTATTTTTTCTTAAAACTTTGAACCATCAGACTTGAAGAAGCAGCTTGGACCACAGACCTTACTCACGTTCCACCTTCTTTATATGCAGCATATCTTGAGTGCTGTATCTTGAATATATATATCCTGTCCTTAGTTAGATCTTTAAACTGTATTTTATTATACTTTTTTCTTTTTACAAATATCAGAATAGTGTTTGGAAATAAATGTTTGCATGAAATAGTTATACAACTATATCTAGATGGAGCGTTTCTGTTCTAGTCCACATCATTACCCTGCTCTTAGTGAAAGGCGTGTACCTGTAAACTACAGAATGAGGTCCAGATTCAGACATGCAGAAAGTAATGGATGACGAGCAGCAGTGTGATGAGCAGCAGAGCAGAGAAGCCCTGAGGAATTCGAGCACCGTGGATATGACGAGGCTCGAATGGAAAACCCTGCAATGGTACTGCAGATTTGAAGTGAATCTACCTTATATGGACAAAAGTATTTTGACACCAGACTTTTCCAGCCATATGTGATTCTTCTTCAAACTGTTGCCACAAGGTTGGAGGCAGGCAATTTTATAGAATGTCCTTGGATGCTATAGCATTCAATTTTCCCTTTACTTGACCCAAACCTGTTTTAATGCCCCTGTGCACAAAGCCAGATCCATGAAGATCTACTTTGGATTGGCTGAAGTGGAAG